>PVLC010002305.1:56370-118095 GCA_004027655.1 Graphiurus murinus | reverse complement strand
TGCTCTCTTTGTGGCCCAGAATGTGGTCTATTTTGGAGAAGGTTCCGTGGGCTGCTGAGAAAAATGTGAATTCAGCTGTAGTTGGGTGAAATATTCTGTATGTGTCTAACAGGTCCATTTGGTTTATGGTATTATTTAGGTCTGAAGCATCTTTACTGACCTTTTTTTTTGAAGATCGGTCTAGTGATGTGAGAGGGGTATCGAAGTCGTACCACGCGTTCTGGTCTCTGTTGAAGGTGCCTCGAAATGCCGCCTGGCTAGGATGAGGAGTTCAGGAGTCGCTCACTTCAGCTCTGGCCGATGGGGTGCAGAGGGTTGTTGTATATTTCTTTCTTAGTAGACTCCATGCCGGGGGCCGGCTTAATGGCAGCTTCCGCTTGGCCGCGTGGCGCCAGGGCTGCGGAGACAGGCTTCTTTGCTCTCCCTGGTCGGCCTTCCGGGTTCTGCTCAGCTGTATTCCAGTTTTCGCAGTGTTTTTCACCTTTTTGTTGCTTTTTTCTTCTTTCAAAAAGCTGGATCCACGACTGATTTGAATCGAGCTCACAGCGGCTCTTGAGACGTGTCTCACTCCGTCGCCATCTTCCTAAATTGAATCTTCAATTGAGATCTTATTGAAGATGACAAAAGAAGGTATCTTTTATATACATAAAAATCAAGTGTCTGAACTTAATACATCTTTCATTTAAGGAAAATTTTTATGTATTTCCATATTTCAATTAAAATTAAACATTATCAATTTTAATTTCTTGTATTCAAATTTTTCTAAAATACATAGACTTCCTAAAACCTACTGTAGCCATGTTGCTTGGTTTAAACAAATTAATGATCAGAATATCTTATTCATATTTAGACTATTTTGAAAAAGTCCAGCTTAGTTTGTATCCACAAACTACTCTTTTATGAGTCAAGACCAGAAAAAATTATAGCTGTTACAAAAAGCCAAAATATCCAATAATGTTTGATAAAAAGGAAGCAACTTTTTTCAGTAAGTGAATTCATCATGACTCTATATATTATTAATATTGTTAAGGATTACTTGCTGCCATTTTTAACAACTTTATTGGTTGTAAAACATTTTCACACATTAATGCAGACATTTTTTTTCCTTTTCTTTTTGTGGTACTGGAGATTGAACCCAGGGGCATTCTACCTCCGAGCTACTCCCCCAGTCCTATTTTTTATTCTTTATTTTGAAACAAGGTCTCACTAAGTAGCTGAGGCTGGCTGTGAACCTGTGATCCTCCTGTCTCAGTCTCCCAAGTACTGGGATTACAAGCATGCGCCACCACGCCCGGCTTAATGTAGACATTTTAAATATTATTGAGAAATTCAGAAAAAAATTGTACTAATTTATAATTACAGTTCATCTCTACAGAATATTTCATCATCCCAAAAAGTTCCGTGTACCATTTCACAGTTAGACAATCTCTCTCTTGCCCCAGGAAACCACTGTTCTTATTTCTCTCTCTTAATTAGTTTGGGTAGTTTGAAACTTCCAATAAGTGGAATTACATATTATGTAGTCTTTTGTGTTCGGTTTTTCTGTGTCAGCATAATAGTTGTATTTTCACTCATGTTGTTGTATGTATGAATAATTCACTCATTTTGTAGCTGAGTAGTATTACAGTATATGAATACATTACAATTTTTATTAGCTGAACAACCTGATTTATAATTAAAATAAACACCGATCAAATTTCAGTTAAAATCATGATTAAACTGTTTTAATTATGTCTAGGGCTGGGTGGTGCACACCTACAATACCAGCAACCCAGGAACCTGAGTCAAGAGGATGGCAAGTTAAAGGCCATTCTGGGCATTTTAGTGTCTGTCTCAATATAAGAAATAAAAATTACTGAGGATGTATCTCAGTGTTAAAGTGCCACTGAGTTAAATCTCCATTACTATACACACAGAAAAACAATTGTATTAAAGATTTTTATTCAATTCTTTAATTATTTTTTGATTTTGAAAAAAGAAACTTGTTTGTATTCAGATTTCTTTCTGAATTCTCAACAATATAATTTGGAACCCTTAATATATTGAATAACTTTAAAATAGACTACATTGTTAAACTTATACTCATTTAACTCTTGCTTTTTATTTTTACTTCAGTTTTTTGTCTGAGGAGTGCAGAGATTGAACCCAGGGCATCATGTATGCTAGGCAAGCTCTCTCTACCAGTGAGATACATTCCCAGCCCTATTTTCATTTAACAAATTTCTATTTTTAGTACTTTAAAATAATATTCTATCTTGCTAGTTTTTCAAATCTTTGTGCTTTTTGTATTTTAATATGACTATATATAATCCATAGACAACATTCTAGAGCTCTAGATGTTCTACGGAATCCATAATTTTCCCAGGTGTGAAAAGTATAGGGAAAGCTCACAAAAAAAGGGACGCGGGCCCTTTAAATCAAGGCAAGAGTTCTCACCTATGGTGCCAAACTTTCCTGTGTGCACATCCAAATTAAAACTTTCCCACCCATGAAAATGGGGGGGGGTACCCATTTTGATTTAAACGCGTGATCAGTGCCCTAATTGGCTAGGGACCCCAAGTTCCTCCCTCTTGTCCCTATCTATAAAAGGTCTTTCCACTTCTTCAATAAAGGAGATTGTACCAGGAGTCTGTCTCCTGCCTGGTGGTGTTTGCGTTAGGCTGGTCTACCTTCCTCTAGCCCCAGGGATCTGGCAGGGACCCTGTAGTTTGGCTGGGGAGAAGGAACATTCCTGAGGATCCCTGAGGTTGGCCTTGAAGTAGGGGCCTTCACAAAGGATAATGTCAACAGAGAAACATAATGAAATTAAAAATTTTGGTCTTGCAGAAAATCATTTACTCAGTTTAGTCATGGAGTTGTCTACCCAGGTTCTTACTGCAGCACAATCATTTATATAATCTTTGGTCATATAAAATTTACCCTCAAACCTAGAGCTTTAAACAACCAACATTTATTATCTCATAGTCTCTGTGGCTCAGCAATCTGAAAATTGCTTAGCTGGGTGCTTCTAGTTTAGAGACTGAGGAAGTTGCAGACTAGGACACTGGGCCTGAATCTGGAAGATCTGATTACAAATTTCACATCTATAGCTGTTGGCATAATAATTTAGCTCTTATCACATGGTCTTCTTTTTTATATTTATTATTGTTATTCTTTTTCAATTAGCAAATAAACACTTTATATTGTATATTATGCACAATGTGATGATTTGAAATACATCTTGGACTGGCTAAATGTTTTGAATACATCCTGGAATAGCTAAATTGAGCTAAGGAATATACCCATTATTTCATATACACTTCATAACTACTATCCACCATTTTAAAATATACACTATTATTATTAACTGTATAATAGATCTCTTGAATTCATTCCTCCTGTCTAATTGAAATTTTCTTGCCTTTTGACTACTATCTCTCCAATTCCCCCATACTTAGCCTTGGGGAATACCAGTCTACTCTTTGCTTGTATCAGCTCAATATTTTACATTGCACATATAATGAGATCATCTTTTTTTTTTTTTTTTTTGCGGTACTGGGGATTGAACTCAGAGGCGTTCTACCTTCGAGCTACACCCCCAGTCCTATTTTTTACTCTTTATTTTGAAACCGAGTCTCACTAAGTTGCGGAGTACCTCACTAGGTAGCTGAGGCTGGCCGCGAACCTGGATCCTCCGGTCTCAGCCTCCCGAATGCTGGGATTACAAGCATGCGCCACCACGCCCGGCTGAGATCATCTTTTGTTATCTGGATTCTTTAACTGAGAATAATGTCATTGAGGTGCATCCATGCTGTCACAAATGGCAGGATTTCATATATATATATATATATATATATATATATATATATATATATATATATATATATATTTCATATGTATATATAATTTTCTTTTAAAAATTTATTGGTGCATTGTTTGTTTTTGTACATCATACTTAAGTTCAGAGTGATAGGAGAAATACATGCACACAGCACTTAACTTACCCCTGGCTCCCTCCCAATTCCCTCCCCTTCCCCATATACAATATTGAGATTGGCAATGATAATTTTGTATATGTACTTAGTGTCAATTGAAATGTTTCCTTCATCAATTCTCCCATCCCCCAACCCACCTCCCTCCATAGACCACCTCTATCACTCCACTGGAGGTATTCCTCCTTTGTCTGTGTAAGATTTTTCCCCCAAGATCCAGGTCCGAACCCGACACCGGAGGAAAAAGGCGCGTGAAATGCAAACAAGAAAAGAAGAGCTTTATTCAGCTGGGTGAGAGAGCTTATATATTGTCAGGGTGGATTGTTCTAGCTGTTTCTGCCCATGTCAGTTCGGGATTGGAGGATGCTGGAGGGGAGGAGGTGTCCCTTCGAGCGTGACCTAGTAAGGGACCTAGTAACAGACACAATGGCTCAGGGCATGTGGTTCAGGGAAAATAGAAACTTATGTTTAGGCTGAGAGCACCTGATTCAGGAGAAATGGAAATTTAGAGATTACAAGGAACTGAGACTTGACTGAACTTCTGACTGAAACTGGGGACCATCTCCTAACAGTCTGGAGTCTCTTTTGTGTCCCAATTTCTCACTATCTTCCACATATGAGAAAAAGCATATGGCCCTTCATTCTTTGTGACTGGTTGATATCACTTAGCATAATATTCTCTAGTTCCATCCCTTTTCTTGCCAATGACATAATTTAGTTCTTCTTAAAGTACAAGGAATTAAAATGAGATTAATAAGTAGGATGGCATTAAATTTAGAAGCTTCTATGCAACAAAAGAAACCAATGAGAATCTTGAGAGAGCCAAGATAATGGAAGATTGTCTTTGCAAACTCTTCCTCTGAAAGAAGTCTAATATCTAGACTATACAAAATACTTAAAAACTTAACACTAAAACAAACAAATATCCCAATAAAAATAGGCATGTGAACTAAGCACACCACACTTTGGTTTCTGTGACTTCAAACACTGGGGTTCCTTCTTCCAAGTATAACCTATTTTTAATTTACTTTCTTTTTTTCCCACTGATCTATAAGTTTTCATAATTCTTTCAGAGTTGTTTCTCCCTGTATTTTATTTCCTTTTAAAAACATATATTTCAACTAGATCACTTATTAAATTCCAATTATTTGTGAACTTTTCTGTTTCATTGAAACATAAAATAACTTCTCAGAAGGAAATCCTTATCATTTCTCATGGGTAACCTAATTTAGTGATTATTTAAAGTAAGCACTTGGGACTCTGACTTGGGGCCTCCACATGGTGGGCAAGGGCTGGGGAGGCTCCAGAGGTTGCTGCCTCCACCTACTTCTTGGCTGGCTCCTGAACGGGAGGTAGTCGGCTGGGGCCAGTGACCAAAGGTGGAGTAAGCAACTCCAGAACTCCACATCCTAACCAGGCGAAATATTCCCTGCACCTTTGACAGTGACTGGAAAGTGTGGGACCACCAGCATAAGCCCGCATGGGGCCACTCCAGGTCACATCTCTCTCCAGAGCCAGAGCAGTGATCAACTGCCCTGCAGAGCTTGAATCAAAACTGCCGCAAAAGCAGCTTCTTGATGGAAGGAAAGAAAAGGAAAACAGAAGAAAAGTGAACAAAGCAACAAAAGCAGCTGATCAGAATCCAGAAAGCAGACCAGGGGAACAAAGGAGCCTGCATGTGCATGGTAGTGGCAGCCACCATTTTGCCAGCTGCCCACAGCAGCAAGGATCTACCCAAAAGTTCTGCAGAGGCCAAATCAGGTCTGTTCTTACAACCTTGCAATGTTTTTTATTTTCTTCCTTGTTGTTATTTGTTTTTTGTTTTGTTTTTACTCTGTTTTCGTTTTGCATTGATTTGATTTATCTATGTTTGTTTGGAGGATTGGTTGCTTTGTTAGCTTTTGCTAGACCCTAGAAGTCAACACTTGAAACCCACCAAAGGCACCAATAGAGTGGGTAGAAGAAGTCCCAGAGTAATTGCAACTCAGTACAAGATACTATTCACAGAGAGAAAATAAAAAGAAAGAAACCTACAAATTCAGAGACAGCTTGAAGAGCAGCAAAGATACAAGTTTAAGAACAGGGAAAGCATGGGAAGGAAAAATAGCAAAGAAACAGTGAGTCAACACAATCCCACCATAACAGAACTCAACATCACTGAATGGCAGAGATTACCAGAAGAACAATTCAGATCTTTAATAGTAGAAACGATACAAAACTTCCAGAAAGAATGCAGAGAGAGCTGTGCTGGTGCCTGCCAACTAAGTCAGACAAGCTTGGAAGGAGAAAGTATGGTTTGAGAAAAACAAAGACAAAGGTTACTTAAGAAAGAGAAAGACAAGGGATAGATTCAGGAGGGCTGACAGTGAATACTGCCACGCCAGAGATTATTTATCTCAGTCCAGCACCAGAGTATACCTCAAAGTTAATGTTTTCTCAAAATGGTTACATCTTGTGAAAATTAATCATCTGAGGGTACAAAGTTCAAGAAACAAATATTCATGCAATTCATTACTATAACAGCCTGATAAAGTCTCAATAAACCTTTTGATTCCTGGAACTTGAAGCAAAGCAGGGCTTTTGTCCTGAGTCAGTAGTCAGAACATGTTATGGTAATCTTTATCTCCATAGGAACAGACTTCTATGCCTGTGAGTCAGCAAAAGTAGACCTTGAGGACTGTCAGTCTCCAACAGAGCTGGAAAGAAAGAAAGGAACAAATAAACGAAGAATCTGACACCCTGAGCAGGAATCATAGAGAAGCCTTCAGGGAAGTGAAGGATGTGAAAGATGCAATAATAGAAGTGAAGGCATCAATACAAACTATAAACAGTAGACTAGACCACATGGAAAATAGAATATCACTCTTAGAAGATGACCATTCCAAAAATGAATCCACTGTATATAATCTAGAAAAAAAATATGACAGTATGAATTGGACATTGCTGAGATCTGGGCCGTTTTTTTTCTTTTTTTTAAATTTATTTATATTTTCAGCACGGATTTTTTATACATTTCTTGAGTACAACAGGGTTACATAGACATTTATGACATATCAATCATTGTCAGATCACAAACAGCACCACTTCTTCGTTTTACACGTATAGCACACATTCTTAACATAGCCTGTTAAAGCACTCTTTCTAGAGTCATAAAACCATACTCCTTTAGGGTCATATATTTACTTTCTAAGAAGTAGGAGGGTCTTTCAGCTACGCATCCTAGGGGCAATCTCCAGACATCGAGATGCCAAAGTAGCCATAGCAGAAGAGTCAGTATAATTGCTCATATATGCAGATAGCAACTGCCAGGGGGGAAAGGGTCCAGCTGAGCTCCCACAACTCCCTCATTTTTATTTTAAAATGCACGAAGGACTGTGCCTGTCTTAGGTCGTTTCCTACCAGGTGCTTAATCTTACCCATCATGGGGTCTCGATGAGTCATTCAAGGAGCCCTGTCTTAGGTTGATTTGCCCTGAGAAAATCGAACCCATCATTGATTACTAGGCCCTGTGCAAGGTAGTGCTTGCATTTTTATTCCATGTAGATCTGCTCATATACTAACATAGGCATTGATCACAAGGCATACAACAAGTGGTAGAATGCATAAACCTAGAATGACTATTGCTGTTGCTACGATAACTCTTCCTAGCAAGGAGGTAAACAAGGGAAAGGTATAGACTAAGGCTTGAAGCCTAACTACAAATGTCTTAGCTGTTTCTGCCAGGTTAATAGAAGTAGGCTCCCCATTACGTAGATCCAAAATCTCTGGGTGTAACTTAAACAAATCTTTTTTTTTTCATCTTTCCCTTATTTGGTGCATTGTAATCACACACCTTTGTTAGGTACAAGCTACTATAGGTAAAAACATCCATGCACACATTTCTCATTTAACCCTTCCCCAATTCCCGCCCCACTCCCTCCTCCTCCCTCCTTCTCAAGGTCAGTTTAGTGATTGACTTAGATGTGTTCATGGAAAGAACATCATGTTCATTAGGGTGTCTTCCCTACCCCCATCACCTTCCCTTAACTCAAATTCTTTGTTCACCTAAGGATTCTCTTTCTTCATCTGGAGTCCCTCTTATGTCCCATTTTCTCCCTAGCTTCCACATATTAGGGAGAGCATACAATTTTTAACTTTTTGTGATTGACGAATCTCACTTAGCATAATGTTTTCCAGTTCCTTCCATTTCCTTGCAAATATGATTTTGTTCTTCTTCATGGCTGAGTAAAACTCCATTGTGAACATATCCCATAGTTTTGTAATCCATTCATCTGTTGATGGACATCTTGGCTGGTTCCATAGTTTGGCAATTGTAAGCTGTGCAGCTATAAACATAGATAAACATGCGTTGGTCTGATAGTTTGGTTTCTCTTTTTGGGGTAGATACCCAGTAGAGGTATTGCTGGATCATATGGTAGGATCATTCCCATTTGTCTGAGGATCCTCCATACTGTTTTCCAAAGTGGTTGCACTAATTTGCAGTCTCACCAACAATGTATTAAGGTTCTCATTTCTCCACACGATCGCCTACATTTGTTGTTGTTTGTGTTTTTGATAGTTGACATTCTGATTGGAGTTAGGTGAAATCTCAGAGTAGTTTTGATTTGCATCTCTCTGATTGCTAATGATGTTGAACATTTCCTCATACATTTATTGGCCATTTGTATTTCTTCTTTTGTGAAGTGTCTATTTAGATCCTTTGCCCATTTCTTGATTGGGTTATCTGTTTTCTTAGCTGTGAGTTTCTTGAGTTCTCTGCATATCCTAGATATTAGTCCTCTATCAGAAGAGTAGCTGGCAAAAATTTTCTCCCACTCTGTGGGTTTTCTGTTGAGGTTCTTGATAGTTTCCTTTGCTGCACAGAAGCTCTTCAGTTTAATGCAATGCCATGCACTGATCCTCCTTTGAGCTGCCTGTGCTTTTGGGGTCCTGTTGAGAAAGTTTTGACCTGTGCCTATGTGTTGAAGTGTTGGGCCAATGCCCTCTTCAAGTAGCTGCAACGTCTCTGGCCTGACTTCCAGGTCTCTGATCCACCTGGAATTGACTCTTGTGCAGGGTGAGAAGTGGGGTTTATTTCCATTTTCCTGCATATGGTTAACCAGTTTTTCCAACACCATTTGTTAAAGAGGCTATCTTTTTTCCAGTGTATGTTTTTGGCTCCTTTGTCAAAAATCAGTTGACTGTAAGCACGTGGATCTGTTTGTGAAACTTCTATTCTGCTCCATTGGTCTGTGTGTCTGCTTTTGTGCCAATACCATGCTGTTTTTATTACTGTGGCTTTGTAATAAAGTTTGAAGTCAGGTATTGTGATACCTCCTGCATGGTTCTTGTTACTAAGAACTACTTTGGCTATCCTGGGCTTTTTGTTGTTCCAGATGAATTTAAGGACTGATTTTTCTATGTCTGTGAGGAGTGACCTTGGTAATTTCATGGGTATTGCATTGAATTTATAGATTACTTTTGGGAGGATGGCCATTTTGATGATATTTATTCTGCCTATCCAAGAGCATGGTATATTTTTCCATCTTCTAAGGTCTTTGTCGATTTCTTTTTTCAGCTTTTTAAATTTTTCCTTATAGAGGTCTTTTTCCTCTTTGGTTAGGTTTATCCCTAAGTATTTTATTTTTCAGGTGCTATTGTGAATGAAATTGTTTACTGGATTTCTTTTTCAGTGGATTTATGGTTGGTGTAGAGGAAAGCTTCTGATTATTTAAGATTGATTTTGTATCCAGACACTTTGCTGAATTTGTTGATCATCTCTATAAGTTGTTTGGCTGACTTTGTTGGGTCTTCTAGGTATAATGTCATGTCATCTGTAAAGAGGGATAGTTTTAGTTCTTCTTTCCCTATTTTTACCCCTTTGATTTCTTTCTCTTGCCTTATTGCTCTGGCTAGAGTCTCAAGTACTATGTTGAACAGAAGAGGTGTTAATGGACATTCTTGCCTTGTTCCTGTTTTTAGTGGGAACTCTTGTAGTTTTTCTCCATTTAATATGATATTGGCTATAGGTTTATTGTATATTGCCTCTATGATGTTGAGGTATGTTCCTTCTATTCCGATTCTCTGAAGTGCTTGTAGCATGAATGGGTGTTGGATCTTGTCAAATGCTTTTTCCACATCAATTGAGATGATCATGTGATTTTTGTCTTTGATTCTGTTTATGTGGTGAATTACACGGATTGTTTTTCGTAGGTTGAACCAGCCTTGCATCCCTGGGATGAACCCGACTTGGTGTATAATTTTCTTGATGTGGTTTTGAATGCACATTGCTAGTATTTTGTTTAGCAGTTTTGCATCTAGGTTCATCAGTGATATAGGCCTATAGTTTTCTTTTCTTGAGCTGTCTTTATTTGACTTTGGTACTAATGTGATATTGGCTTCATAGAAAGTGTTTGGGAGGGTCCCGTTTCTTTAGATTTCACAGAATAGTTTGAGGAATATTGGGATTAGCTCTTCTATAAATGTTTTATAAAATTCACTTGGAAAACCATCTGGCCCTGGGCTTTTGTTTGATGGTAAACTTTTTATTGCTGTTTCTATTTCTTTGAATTTTATTGGTTGATTTAAGTTTTCCTTCAAAGTTTGGAATATGTTACTCCAGTCCCTCCTGGCTTTCATGACTTGGTTTGGGAGGTCTGGAGTGATTCTAATTGGTTTTTAGCTAAATGTTACTTGGCCCTTAACTTTTGTTGCCTTTAGAATTCTTTCCTTAGCTTCTACATTAGTCATCTTGATTATTATGTTGCATGGTGAACCTTTTCTTTGATCTTGTCTGAAGGGGGTTCTATATGTTTTCTGTACCTGTGTGTCAATTTCTCTTTCTCTGTTTGGAAAATTCTCTGACATTACTTCTTTGAAAAGGTTGTTTATTCCATTAGTTTCAACTTCTAATCCCTCTTCTGTGCCTATTATTCTTAGCTTAGCTCTTTTAAAATTGGCCCAGAGCTCATCGATATCGGATTCATTCTGTCGAATTTTTTTTTCTAGATTATGTGTAATGGATTCATTTTTGGAATGGTCATCTTCTAGGAGTGATATTCTGTTTTCCATGTGGTCTAATATATTGTTTATAGTTTGTATTGATGCCTTCACTTCTATTATTGCATCTTTCACATCCTTCACTTCCCTGCTCAGTGTGTCAGTTTCTTTGTTTATTTGTTCTTTTATTTCTTTCCAGTTCTCTCCTCTTCTGGACAAGTTATTCAAGAGACAAAATTGCATCCAATAAATAAACTGTAATTATTTCATAATTTATCACCTTAATTTTCTTTGCATGTTTTGTTAAAGAAAGTATGTCCAGACCAGGTGTGGTGACCCACGCTTGTAATCCCAGCATTTGGGAGGCTGAGACCGAAGGATGCGGGTTCGTGACCAGCCTCAGCTACCTAGTGAGGCACTCTGTAACTTAGTGAGACCCTATTTGAAAATAAAGAATAAAAATATAGGAGTGGAAGTATAGCTCGGAGGTAGAATGCCCCTGAGTAGTTCAATCCTCAGTTCCGCAAAAAAAAAAAAAAAAAAAAAAAAAAAAGAAAGCATGTCCAGGTCACATAGAGGGGAGAATTTAAGTTCTACCTCTTAAATGGAGAAGTATAAAAGAACATACAGACATATTTTTTATACCACAATACAAGTTGTGGTTTCAGAAACATTTCTCTTTTTTAGTATTTCTTGTTACTGCAATAATATCTATTTTTAAAATAAAAATATTTTTTTCTTTGTTATTTGTGCTAGGGATTGAATGCAGAGCTTTGTGTATACTAAGCATGCACTGTATCTCTGAGCTACTACCCCAGCCTCAAAAAGACTCTTCTTAGAATTTTTACTAAATATATTGGTTATCATGACAGGATCTTAATAAAATATCACAGTTCTTATCAAAACAGCAAATTAATTAAACTAAAATTGTTCATGATTAGAGCCAAAATTAAAGTGAGGCAAAAGAGATATCACATGTACCTGGCTTGTTTGACCTTAGTCCTCATCCTCCTGACTTCTGTGAAAGCTCCACTAACTACACAAATTATATTTTTTCTTTAATTTTACTTTCATCTCTCTTTTCATTTTACATCTTTGGGATATCCCAGTTTTATACTTTTCTGATGTTATTTTCATTATTTTTTTTCAGTACTGGGGATTGAATTCAGAGGCATTCTACCTCCGAGCTATACCCCCAGCCCTATTTTTTATTCTTTATTTTGAAACAGGGTCTCACTAAGTTGCGGAGGGCCTCACTAGGTAGCTGAGGCTGGCTGAGAACGCTTATCCTCCAGTCTCAGCCTCCCAAATGCTGGGATTACAAGCGTTCGCCACAACGCCCAGCCCTTCATTATTTATATATTTTTGACAATCAGGTTACTGTTCATTATCTTTTGGCCACCAGAAACTTTAGTTTCCATTATGATAGAATAGAATTTGATATGTCGAAGCTATTGATTACCTAATCTTTTAAATTCACACTTTTTATTTTCATGAGTATATTTTATGCCATTATATTTACATTTTCGTATGAGTGATAATTTTGGAAGAAATATTTAAATTCATTTGAAATTAAGGAGCACATAAGAGCAATTCAAATAATTCAAATAATTGTGCATAAAGTTAATATTAAATAAATTGACTTGTCAATAAATGTTCATAATTCTATCCCTGAAACATTACTTTTCTACATGGTTGATATTTCATTTGCAGCTGCCAGACTGCATTAGAAAAATATGTTTTAGGTACATTAAGACAGGTAAAATGAGCTGAAATTAATAAAACATGCAAATGCACTTAGTTGGAATCACTCGCTGTAGTGCTTCTATAGATTTTGGAGAACAGTACAATGCATATAATTTTTTATTTTTGTCATTCCTATAAAAATAGAATTTATGGAATTTGTTATTCTACTCATTGTATTGTTGATTATATTTCTGCTATGAAAGAACTTCCATTTTGTCTATAATTTCACATGCTTAGTTATTAGAAGAATTTGCAACAGTTAATGCCAAATATTCTTTTGAAATTCAAATAATCCTTGGTTGCTAATTAAAGTTAGTTCAGTGATATTTAAATTGTATTAACTAAGCTCACTAGCATCAATTTATCTAAGTGCAGGATGGTGACCAAAGTGGTATTTACCTTAGAAGCTTCAAATTAGCCCTAGAGTTCTTATGTTGATCCTTATTAACTCATCAAAAGATTGAATGAGAGGTAGTAGCATGATCTAGAATAGCTTCATAAATTTGAATTTATGTGTTCTATTTTATTCTATACTACATATATATTTCCTTCCATTCTTTTCCATACCAACTCTCTATTTTATGGTAAAGGACATCATGAGAAAATTTAACTCCATATATGCTGGAGATTTATGGTGCATACAAATTATCTTCCTTTATAAGATGACCCTTAATACCTTTGTAATGTTGAAATGAAAACTAGAAGTACCTAAATGAAAACCACAAGACTTGGAAACTCAGTATCTGCACTCTCATTTCCTTATTCTTCAAAATGTTGTCTAAAGCACAGTAGCAACAATATCATGATCAGGAAGCTTGCTGTACCTAAATATTCTTGAGTTCCACTTGAGGCTTACTGAATCAATCTCTGGGCGTCTAGCACAGGAATTTCATTTATGAAGCTATCCAGGTGATTATTAATCATGCTTATATTTGAGAACTACTTACCTTACAGAAATTTTAACTCAAAAGTTGACAAAATGCTTCATTATGAGGCCTAACAATTTTGGTTTTTAATTTTGTAATTTGTTGCTTCATTATAAAATCAATATATTCTCTATATTAAAATGATACTAATTGGAAATTGTTTCAGAAATTTTAAAAATTATACTATAGAAATCAAGTTTAGTGGCCCTTTGCTCAGATACTGAATTCTGAATATTAAGTTATATTTCCTCATCAGCATAAATGCATACCAAATACAAAAGAAACTAAGCATGAAAACAGAAATCAAAAGTAAAATCTTTAGCCAGGCATGGTGGCACACGCTTGTAATCCCAGCATTTGGGAGGCTGAGACCGGAGAATCCGGGTTCATGGCCAGCCTCAGCTACCTAGTGAGGCACTCTGCAACTTAGTGAGACCTGGTTTCAAAATAAAGAATAAAAAAGAGGGCTGGGGATATAGCTCGGAGGTAGAACGCCCCTGAGTTCAATCCCCAGTACCGCAAAAAAAAAACAAAAAAGTAAAATCTTTGAGGTCAATAGTCTATAGATGCATGGAATTGGCAACTTAAAATCTGTTGGTGTGAAAAGACTTTGTTAACACATTTCTAACAGCATTTATGTCCCTACAATATAAGGAATTCAATTAATTTTCTATAACAAGAATTCTTAAAACTTGAATTTATTGATTCACCATTCTGGCCTTGAAGCTTCCAAGTATTTAGCAGAGTTGAGACCTTCCTTCAGCACTTTTGGATTTGGGAAATGCAGAAAGTGTAAAGGTGAGAACATTTCTATTCCCACTTACAACTGAAATAAACAGACACACACATTCATATGCATACACACACACACACACACACACACACACACCGCACACACACCAATTATTTGCAAAGACATAATGATAAAATAGAATATAAAAGAATATTCTTGTAAACTTAAACTGTAAAAAATTTAAATGGTCTCCTTTCATTTATAGCTGTTACATATTTATACTGTATTATTCACTTTTTATGCACAGGCATCTGGCAATTCATACATTTGTATAATACATATTTGTATTTACATATTTTACACATCTATAATCTCTTGGCACAGGCAATATATATGTTAAGATCTAAGGTAAACATCTAGGAAAATCATATGAACTACATCAATACAAGTTACATTAGCACATTCAATGCTTCAGAAAGTGTATGGTTGAACTAGGTGAAACCGTGCTAATTTTGCTTTATAATGTTTCTATAGGTTATTCTTGAAAAAAAAAATCCATCTGGGGCTTGAAAGCTCTATATTACCATCTGACCCAAATAGAAAAAATGTCCCAATTTTGGTAAATTTAAAAAAAAGCATCAAGAAATTTATTTTTGTGGTGAATGGAGAAAATAGCAACATAAAAAAATACCATGCCTGGGAGGTAGACAGCCTGAAATTATACACAAACTGATCTGGAACTAATGAGTAGATTTTTGCATCCTCATTCTTATTGAAACTTCTAGGAAAACCAATTTCCTAGAAGACAGACACAGGGAGGGTGAATTTATTTTCTCTCTGTATTTGCTCCTACTTCTCTGACCTGCCTCTTCAATAAACTGCCCAACACTTATGAGTAAATATATATATATATATATATATATATATATATATATATATTCCTTATGGGTAAGCTATACTGGAAATAAATTGTGCATTTAATAAGTGAATGTGTGTTGAGACTTGTCTTTACATGGTTATATAAATTTTAAAACAAACCAATACACATGTGCATATATACATACATAAATGAATATGTGGAGAGTATGTCTATGCATTTTGTTTAACACCAACTCTTAAAGCCAGAGGGCTACTGGTTCATTATTAGAGATGAATGTTTTTATTTTATTCTAATCTATTTGTACCACACACAAACATCTAGTCAACCTAACCAAAAGAAAGAGAGAATCAAACCAAATTATTAAAACCAGAAATGAAAGAGGAGACATCACCACAGACAGTGGGGAAATTCAGAGGATTTTTAGAAACTATTTTGAAAATTTATATTCCAATAAACTGGAAAACATGAAAGAAATCAACAGATTTCTAAACACATAAAGCCTACCAAAATTGAACCAAGAGGATATAGAAAACCTAAACCAACCAATAGCAAACAAAGAAATAAAAACAGCAATATAAATTTTGCCATTAAATAAAAGCCCAGGTTCAGATGAGTTTCCAGCTGAATTCTACAAAACCTTTGCAAAAGAACTAGTCCCAATACATCACAAGTTATTCCATGAAATCAAAGAGATAGAATTTTTCCAAACTCTTTCTATAAAGCCAGTATCACAGTAGAAAAACAAATAACCCAATCAAGAAATGGGCAACTGAATTGAATAGAACTTCACAAAAGTAGAGATACAAATGGCCAATAGATATATGAAAAAAATGGCCAACATCATAAGCAATTAGGAAGATGCAAATCAAAATTGGGGTTAGATTCCATCTAACCCCAATCATAATGGCAATCATCAAGAAGTCAAATAAGAATAAATGTTGGCAAGGATTTAGGGAAATAGGAACTATTCTTCACTGTTGGTAGAATTGCAAACTTGTTCAACCACTGTGGAAATCACAGTGGAGATTCCTTAGAAAACTGGGAATGGATCCACCATGTGATTCAGCTATACCACTCCTGGGTATCTTTCCAAAGAGGTGGAAACCAGAAAACTACAGTAAGATATGTGTACCCATGTCTATAACAGCACAACTCACAATAGCCAAATTATGGAACCAACCCAGGTGTCCATCTACAGATGAATGGATCACAAAACTATGGGAAATGAATACAATGGAGTTCTACTCAGTAATAAAGAAGAATAAAATAATGACATTTGCAAGAAAATGGAGGGACCTGGATTAAATAATGTTAAGTAAGATTAGCCAGTCAAGGAAATTGAAGGGACATATGTTTTCTTTAATACGCGCAAGCTAGGGAGTAACTGGTATACTAGAGGGATTCTAGATAATAGAGGAGAAACCTCAGTGGAGCCAGGGAAGTTTTCTAAGGGAAGTGTCGGGAACCCATCATTTTCCCCTTACCCTCAGTCACCCCTCAGCCCTGGGAAATGACCACCAGCAGGTCCCCGGGAGAGGAAAAACTGCGCTGTGCCCAAGCCCCAAATGAACCACAGCGGGGACAGAGTATCGAGAACTCTTCCATTTATTGTTCCGAAGTGCAGAGTTTAAGTAAGGCTTAGGGGCAGGTGCCATTAGCAATCACGAGATGCTTAAGCCTATCAGCGTAAAGGTCAGTCAGTCCATGCTGAGCCAGATCCAATTCAGACTTTGATCACGCACTGTCCACACATGCGGAAGCATATGCGTCCAATCAGCTCTTCTTCAAAACAAGTCCAGTCTCCACCCTCCTCACTTCCTCTCAGCGCCATCCTTGCTTGTAGCTTAAGTTTCCATTTCCTGGTGGCAGGTGTGGCCACCCTTTTTAGTCTCCCACAGGGAAGGAGAGGGGAAGACTGAGATTCATTATTGTGTATACTAACATCGACTGTGTGTACATATTTGAAAATCCCAATGTCAGTCTCAGTACTCTGTATGGGAGGGGGGGAGATGGGGAGGTGGGGGGCACCAAGTGTTGTGTGAATGTATGTCAATGTCAACATGATATCTATTATAATGTGAGACCATAATGCACCAATAAAAAACATATAAAAAAAGACCTAGGAAGTTGCACTGGTTTTTAACTAGCACAAGGTCCCACTAAGTTCTAAATTTATGTACAAAGTATTCTATTAAAAGTTTTTAATTAACTTATGCAATTATTATTAGATTTGGGGAAATAATTTTTCTGTCTTGAAATCTCACAAGTAAATATCTTAGTCTGTTCCTGCTGCTATAATGAAATATTTTACACTAAATAATCTATAAATAATAGAAATGTATTTCTCACAATTTTGGGTGTTGTGAAATCCCAGATGAACATACCAGAAGATTGTAGTATCTGGTAATTTTTGCTCCATACATCATCTTCACGTGGCAAAAAGTGGCATGCTCCTTTCAACCTCTTTTATAAGGGCACTAATTCCATTCATGTAGATGAAATCCCCATGACTCAATTATATCCCATAAAATCCCCACATCTTAATTCTATCACATTGGATATTTGTGTTCCAACATATGAATTTAGGAAGTGTGATGGTTAGTTTTAGGTATTAACTTGAGTGGATTAAGGTATACCCAGATGAATGGTAAAATGCTATTTTTGAGTATGTTTTTGAGAATTTTTCCAGAAGAGATTATCATTGAATCAGAAAACTGAGTAAGGAAGATTCACTCACACTCAGCCAACATGAATGGGCACCATTCAATCAACTGAAGGTCTAGAGAGAACAAAAAGGGACAGGAAAGGCAAACCCTTTCTCCCTTATAGAGCTGGGATGCCCCCTTCTCATCCCATTGGACAATGTCAATCCAGATTATTCAGCCTTTTGATTCCAGAACCTGTATCAGGGTCCCAATATTCTCAGACCTTCAGCCTGAGACTGACCATGTATTATACCATTACTCTTCCCTAATTCTGAGGCCTTTTGATTTGAGCTAAGCCATGCTACAGGTTTCTGCTTTTCTGCTTGCAGGCAGCCTATTCTGGAACTTCTCATCCTCCAAAATCATGTGAGTCAATTCCTCTAAAATAAACTTCCCTTCATATATTTATATCCACATATGTACCTCCAATTGTTTTTTTCTCTGTGATGAAATCTTATACAGGCTTTCAACATTCAGACTATAGTAATAAATGTTAGAAAATGAATAAATACAGATATAATACTTTTTTATTTTCTAATTTATTTATGCTTATAAATTCCATTTAATATAAAATGGTACATATTTAAGATGCACAACATGATGTTTTGAAATACAACTATATGGTAAACAAATTACTACATGACCTTAAATCTACCTTTGGCTAATTTCCAGTAGACATTACAGTATTTTTATCTGTGGTCACCATACTGTACACTAGATCGATCCCTAGACATTCATCCTATTTAACAACAGCTTTGTATATTTTGACCAGAATCTCCCCATTTCCCTCATCTCCCTGTCCCTGGTTACCACTGTTCTACTCTTTGCTTCAATGCATTCAAATTTTCTAGTTAAATTTTTAATTGGAATACTCCAATGTCCTTCAGATTTACCCATGTTGCTGCAAATAGCAGGACCTTTTTACTAAGGTTGAATAATAATCCAACACGTACACAGTTAGCCCTTTGTACTTGTAAATTTCACAACTGTGAATTCAACCAACTACATATTGAAAATATTAGGAAAAAACCTTGTGTCCATACTAAACATTTACAGATTTTTTTCCGGTCATTGCCCCCTAAACAATGCAGTGTGAAAACGGTTTACATAGCCTTTACATTGCATTAGGGATTGTAAGTAATATAGACATATTTTATATATTCAAGGATGTGTGTAGATTACATGCAAAGCTAAGTCTGTAAGAGACGTTTATGTAAGAAACTTGAGTATATGTTAATTTTGGTGCCTGGAATTAGTTTCCCATAGACACTTAGGAACTACTCTACCCCCAAATTTAATTATCCGTCAATCTCTTGATGAACATTTGCTTTGCTTCCACCTCTTGGCCATTGGAAATAGTACTGCAGACAACATGAAAAGGTAAGTATTTATTTCTTTCCCTTTGGATATATAAACAAAAGAGGAATTCATCCACTTGGGCCATATATAAATTTTTGAGGAACCACTATACTGTTTTCCATTATGGCTATAGTAATTGACACTTCCCAAAAGTGAATAAGGGCTCCCTTTTCTCCACATTCTCTCCAACACTTAATATCTTGTATCATTCTAGAAGCGATCCTAAAATGTATATATACAGTAAACCTGTGTATGCACAATTAACCCAAAGCCAGCATCATTGTGAATGGGGAAAAACTGACAGAATTTTCTTTATCAGAAACAAGACAAGGATGTCCACTATTACAACTGTTAAACATAGTACTCAAAATTCTAGCCTCAGCAATAAGACTGGAGAAAGAAACCAAAAGAATATAAATAGGGAAAGAAAAACTGAAACCGTCTTTGTTTACTGATGACATCCTTTACTTAGAAGATCCAAAAAATTCAACCAGAAGACTTCTAGAGGTCATAAATAGTTGCAGCAAAATAGCAGAAGTTTTTTAGTTTAATGTAGTTCCACATGTCTTCTTTACCATTTGCTGCCTGGTGTCATATCCAAAAAAATATTGCAAAAGCCAATGTTAATTACCCTTCCCTTTTATCTTCTCCTAGCACTTTTACAGTGTCATATCTTACATTTAAGTCTCTAATTTGTTTTGATTTGATTTTTCTGTATGATGCCAGAAAAGGATCTATTTTTATTTTGTGTGTGAATATGTAGTTTTCCCAATGACATGTATTGATCAGATAATTGTTTCCAATTGTATGTTCTTGGCATCTTTGTGCAAAAGTAGTTGACTGTATATGCTCAGATTTATTTCTCTATTCTTTTGTTCTATGTGTCTGTTTTAATGCCTGTTTTATGGAAGTAACCTAGTGTTTTCATTATATCCCTACTTAAAGATGAAGGTCAATCTCTATATTTCAGCACTTTGTTAAAGCTCATGTCCTGAATTCTTGAAACTTGGAAACCTTAAGCATGTGTAGAAAGAGCAAATGTCTCTTTTTTATCTTAATTGCTAAGATCTCTGTCTTGGCATATGATGAGTAGTATAGAGTAAATTTTGTTGAGTGAATGGGTCTTGGTGTCCTCAGAATACAATACCCAGTTAATCATTGAACTGTGAATTGTGTGCTTTTGTAAGAATTTCAGAGTGAGGGATGTTGATATTCTGGTTCTAAGATAAATGATATTCAACTATGAGAGAGAGTGGTGGAAAATACTTGTAAATGGCAAGGGCTGATGAAAGGTTCTTCCTTCAAAGATATTCATGGGTCTCCTAAGTCGAAGCCCATGGTTAGATATAGTACTCCTTGTATAACTGTCATCCCTCTAATGACACTTCGAGACTAACTAGGGCATTGAGTCTCTCTGAGGGACAAGATATGTTTTAAACTAGGCCTCCTGTTGAAGCCCATTCTTTCTTTCTGCATCAGAATTCCCTGTATTGTTGCAACTTGACGTTACATTGTCCATTGTTCATCATTTCTATAACAAATAGTTTAAGATCCAAAATAATGTTTTAATAAAAAATTATCAATAGAAATCATGAATCACATCTTAATATCTTACTGGATATACTATTTCAATCATATTTTCTTACATATCTCAAAGCTACATGATTGAATTATAAGTATTTGCATACAAAGTTACTTTCAAAATATTATTCTTGTGTGTGTGTGTGTGTGTGTGTGTGTGTGTGTGTGTGTGTGTGTGTGTTTTACTGGAGATTTAACCCAGGGGCATTCTATCTCTGAGCTACACTCCAGTTCTATTTTTTATTTTGACACAGGGTCTCTCTAAGTTATGGAGGGCTTCACAAAGTTACTGTGATCCTGCTATTTCAGTTGTTCAAGTAGTTGGATTAAGTATATGCGGCACCATGACTGTCCTTCCAAATATTGTTCTAATGCAAAAACAATTAGTTTTGTAATTCCTAACTTGCTGTGTGTGTGTGTGTGTGTGTGTGTGTGTGTGTGTGTAGTGCTGGAGATCAAAACCATGGCCTAGTACATGCTAAACAAGCATTCTACCCCTCAGCTACATTCCCAGCTTTGAAATTCTTGTAGGATATTCCACTTTTAGATTTTCCATCTTAGAAAATTTCAACCGAGGAAAATTTATGCCTCACATTATACTCAGTTAAATAAGATCAGTATATTTCAATTTCTTGTTATTGATGGGCAACCTAGCCTTCATTCCAGGTCATGTCTCATCTGTCATTCTTCCCAATATACTTTTACACATGATCTTTAAGGAAATCCTTTTTAATTTCCACTTATATTGACTTTATGCCTCCTTCTAGGAAGTTTTAAAATGCATGGTATTCCAAGGAACATACCACGCAGAGGACAAACAAAAGAGTCTATCAAGGTACCAGGAATGAGTCATAGGTAGTAAGTATCCTCTGTATTAAATGTACTCTAGAAATTCAGCATGGCCTGCAAAAGCCTACGGTAAGTTGATAGTAGTATTAGCCATCATAAAATGAGACTTATTTTCTCTAATGGAGAAGCCTGAAGACCAACAAAATAACCCTAGAATGGTATATCTTCTCTGAGACATTTATTTTTTCTTCTCTGCTTTCTTTTTGTTAAATATTAAATGTCACTTCCTGAAGCTCTTCCTCTGACACCCACTAATGGAATATCTATTTAATTCTGATTAGCTAATTCTAGCAATGAACTTGTAATACAACTCCCTAGTCTGTAAAAAGGAAAAGATATGTTTAAAATAAGAGGAGAATTGATTTTGAGAAAGAGCATGATGGATTTTCTTCTAAGATAAAGTGCATGAATTTTGGAACATCTATTTTTGTTTCTGCAGGAATTCATTTTTTATCAACTTTCCAATTATATTTAACATTGTGTAGGATACTCTGTAGGTGACCTTTAACTAAGTGACATATTGCTATTATTCTTTTGTGATATGAACTTTATAGGTTAAAATTATACACACATGCATGTTTGCATGTCTTTATCTGTTCCTATAAATAAGCATGTATATATAGGATATATGTATGTGGTATATATTCCCACTTAGACATGTTAATTCATAAAGGGTGGAAATCATGTTTCATTAATTTTACATTTTCCACAAAAAAATTCAGAGAATACAATTCTGCTTCAACAGTTATATAAATTAACTTGAATATTAGACACAATAGTATAGATCATAACCCTATTATACCTTTAGCAGGGCTCCTATTATTCTTAAGTGAACAAAATTTTTATAAAGAAAGAAGTTATACAAAATTCTATAATCTTTGGTCATATTTAACAATCTCCTTTGTCTTTAAATCACAGAAATATCTCACTTGAATAATATTTTGTAAGTAATTGTGAATATTTGATTAACAAGTTAGAAACAACCTTTGATTACATTAAGGGAGATTCCTATTTAATAAATCCCTCAAAACCCTGGAATATGCTTTCTTCCATTGTTCCTTGTGTCTGTTCTTATGCACATACAATGGAGATAAATCACTTGTCCACAGTGATTCAGCTAATAAATAGTACTGCTGGATTTAGAACCCATATTTACACTCCTGCCTTAACACAATACAGGGTACTTGATAATAAATACTTGTTAAGAGGCCACTGATACTGGAGGATTATTGTGGTATAATGGAATTATCTCTGGAATTTTTCTAGAACTATTGCTAACCAGCTAAGTCACTCGTATGATCAAATGATGTGTATTCCTGTATCTAAGTATATATTCATCTATCAAATGAAATGGTGGAAATAGATCTAAGAAAGTTCCTTCATATTTAAAATCTATCATTTTGCCATCTCTTTTATCTCTGTTCATTATCCCTATTGCTTGCTTGCTTGCTCGCTTTCTTTCTTTCTTTCTTTGCAGTACTGGGGATTGAACTCAGGGGCATTCTACCTCCAAGGTATACCCTCAGCCCTATTTTTTATTCTTTTATTTTGAAACCGAGTCTCACTAAGTTGCGGAGTGCCTCACTAGTTAGCTGAGGCTGGCCGCGAACCCGGATCCTCCGGTCTCAGCCTCCTGAATGCTGGGATTACAAGCATTCGCCACCACGCCCGGCCCCAGCCCTATTGCTTTATTTACCCCTCTCAATTAACCTGTGTCACATACATTCCAAACTGATCACACAAAGATATGATGATTATTTATTTTTAGCTGTTTCAAAAACATTTTATTTTTTTCATTTTTTGGTAGGAAGATTACTTTTTTATGCTTTTATTGGTTCATTACATTCTCACATCATAATATAATTCATAGTGATAGTAACATACATGTACACAGCACTCAGTGAGGTTTTCCCGACTACCTCCCCTGCCCTTCTCCATACAAGATATTGGTTTTCTCACATATGTACATAACATCAGTGGAAGTGTTTCTTTCACTGATTCTCCCTTTCCCCCCCTCCCTTAGACCACCTTCCTGGCTTCACTGGAGTTTTTCCTCCGTTATCTAAAATCTTCTTTATATCCTGATTACCCCCTAGCTTCCACATATGAAAGAAAACATGAACCTTCATTTTCTGTGACTGGCTAATCTAATTTAATACAATGTTCTCCAGGTCCATCCATTTTCCTGCAAATTATATAATTTTGTTCTTCTTTATTGCTGAATAAAATTCTACTTTATGTATATTCCATAATTTTGTAACTCATTCATCTATTGATAGACATCTGGGTTGGTTTCATAATTTGGCTATTATGAATTATGCTCCTATAAACAAGGATATGCATGTATTTCTAAAATCTGATTTCAATCCCTTTGGAAAGATATCCAAGAATGGTATATATGCTGCATCATATGGTGAATCCGATCCCAGTTTTCTGAGGGATTTCCACACTGATCTCCATAGTAGCCACACTAATTTTCAATCCCCCCAACAGTGTAGAAGAGTTCCTATTTCACCATATCATTGCCAGCATTTATTGTTGTTTGACTTCTTGATGATTTATATTCTATTTGGGGTTAGATGGAATCTCAGTGTAATTTCAATTTGCATCTCCCTGATTGCTAATGATGTTGAACATTTTTTCATGTATGATTGGCCATTTGTATTCCTTCATTTATGAAGTGTCTTTTTAGTTCAATTGCCAATTTCTTCACTTATTCATTTTTAATGTTGTCTTTTAAGTAATTTGTATATTCTAGATATTAGTCTTCTATCAGAGGAATAGCTGTCAAAGATCTCCTATTCTGTAGGATCTCTCTTTAAACTTGATTCCTATGATGAGCAGAAACTTTTTGGTTTGATATCATCCCATTTACTAATTTTTGTTTTAATTTCCTGAGCTTTGGGCATCTTATTGAGGAAAATCTACCTGTGCCTATATGTTGGAGGGTTGGACCTATGGCTTCCTCTAGTAATTTCAAAGTCTCTGGTCTAATTTCCAGGCCTTTGATTCATCTTCAGTTGACTCTTGTGCAGGGTAGGAGGTAGGGATTTGATTCAATTTTTCTACAAAGAATAACCGATTTTTCTAACACCATTTATTTAAAAGGCTGTCTTTTCTCCATCATATGTTTTTGGCATTTTTGTTGAAAATCATTTGCTATAAATGTGTAAATTTGTTTCTGCTTCTAGCTCTGAGAATGACATTGGTATTTTGATGGAAATTTAATTGACTCTGTAGACCACTTTTGATAGAATGGCCAAGAGCATGGGTGATCTTTCCATTTTCTGATCTTCTTCAATTTCTTTCTTTAGTGTTTTATCATTTTCTTTTTAGAGGTCTTTGACCATATTATAATAATTTAATATCATTAAAACATTAATATACTTTTTGTGTGTATTTTTTCTGGGGTTTGAACCCATAGGCATTCTACCTCTGAAATACATCTCCATTTTATTTATTTATTTATTTATTTATTTATTTATTTATTTATTTATTTATTTATAAACAGGGTCTCTGTACATTGCTGAGGATCTTACTAAGTTCCTGAGGCCAGTCTAAAACCTGCAATCCTCCTGTTTCAGTCTGATAAGTACCGGTATTACAGGTGCACCACCATGCCAGGATAAAAACACTAATATACTTTTAAACTAATGTGTTCTCTTTTTAGGAGTTTAATTTATCATTTATCATTAATCACAATAATATCCAATTGATATAGTTGCTATTAACTTCTGCTAACAAATGAAAACTTATTTCAGGGATGACACCACAGTTATCTTTAAATTAAAATAGTTTTAAGATATAAAAAACTGAGAGTTGGATAACCAATATTCCAGCATCACTAATATTTGCAAATATGTCTATCACATCTATAATAAAATCTTAATCACAAAATGCATTTTTTATTCTCTTGTGATAGGACATTTGAAATTTCCTGAAGAACAGCAAAAATCAAATGTGTGAATGGAGTTGCTATTTTGAACCTGTTGGTGATTATATAGCTTAGACATATTGAATTATCAGGTCGAATTTTCTTCAGTGTGAAACTCAATTCTTCAACTGGTATATTTCTTAATCTGATTTTGATAACTTGAGAGAAAATAAAATTATTGCATTCAAAATAATATGTTTAATTTCCAAATGATTTTCATATGTGCTTACTTCATCTGTGTGGTTTATAATGTTAAGATAAGTAAGTTTAAGGATTTCGTATTGTGTGCCAAGTACTGTGATGAGCGATATCCACAAACTATATCCTGGATCCTCCATTTAGAGAGTTCTTATAGAGATCTGGTTTTAATTGCTGGCAATATCAGGCTATGTTCTGACTTGAAGAAATTTCTTGCCTCAATATACCTGCATTACTCATCTATAAAGTTCTTCATGGTTGCCACCTAAAGGCTTGTTGTAGTAATTAAATAGGGAAATCCCAGTTAAATGTTTTGAATACAGCTGAAACCCATCCAAGATTTCAATAATAATAAATTGCTACTGTCATTCTTGTTATTATTATTTAGTTCTCATAAGAAAGCTATGAGATGATAGGTATTATTGTTTGTTTTATTATTAGTATTGTTCTCAGTTTACCAAGGAGGATATTTAAGTGGAGCCAGATACTAATACAAACAGATTTTAGAGCCCCAATTCTTAACCATGGTACTTAAACTTAGTATCGCACAGCATAATAAAAACAAATTACATCTAACGTGCAATGGCAGGTTCTTTTAAAAATTGTAAAGACTTATTTCCTAATTCAATATAGGTTAAGAGCATCTTATGTTTTGTTTCTGGCATGAGCTGTGAATTTGTGTGTTTCTGCAATCAGTGTAAAATGTTTCTTCAATGCACTTACTGTTATTATAATAAAAAACAGAGAAGGCAAATTAAAAAAAAATCTTCCTGGAAATAGGTTCACAAGGAAACAGAGAGAAAGCTTTGTATTCACAGGAGCTGAAAAGGTGGCAAAATAGGTACATTTGGGCAGCTACAAGAATCCTGCAGGATTTGCTGAGGAATATTTGCAAACTTGATGGGGACATGCCCAGAAGCATACATCCTGTATTTTTCCTCTGCAAGCAATATCTCAGAAACCAAGCTTTGAAGATACTCTCTTTGATATATTTGTATTGCTACACTCTATTCTAATAGCCTTAAAACAACTATTCTTCTGCTAGTATTTTTCGTTTGTTTTTGTTTTGTTTATTTATTGCCTTTTTTAATTTTTTATTTCTCATTTTCAATTGGGAAACAAGAAGACTACGAAGAAATCATGCATATTTATAATGCTTTTCTCTCCTCAGTAGATTATAAGAATCTAGAGAGCAGAGCCTCTAATTATTTTTCCTTTTTACGAAAGACTGCATTTAAGTGCCTGGCACAGAATCTGCACTTAATGGATACTGAAAAAATGTTAAATATATAAATATTTCACCATCCCTCACTTCTAAAAACATTCAAAATATTGCTAAAATTTGTAATATAATTGCAATAAGTATAAAATCTCCCATGCTGATTCTTTGCTAAAGACTGAATGTTTGTGTCCACTGTCCACCAGAATCTCCAAAGTGTAGCCCTCATGAATGATGCTAGTGCTCTTTTAAGGTGACAAAAACTTCTCTCTTGTCCCTCTCTCTCCTTGTCCCTCTCTCTCTTATATTTGAGGATATTGTGAGAAGATGGCTCTCTGCCAACCAGGAAAGATGCCTTCAGCAGATCTGCTGGTACCTTGATTTTGAATATCTACCAGCCTGCTCAACTATGGAAAATAAATTTCAACTGTTCAGGCCACCAAGTCTATGGTATTTTTGTTACAGCATCCCAAACTAAGACATGTTTACAAAGGAATATATTTATTTACAAAAAATTTGGAATGCTTATTTTTAAATGCAATAATGCCATTTTACAGTTTCCTATGATATGTCATGATTTGAACTGAAACTTGTTTACTAATCATTTTTAAGCATGAGAAAATGTTTTTGTAAATATCTACATTGAAGTGGGAGATATATAATGATATTTTAAAAAGAAAAAGATTATAATATTTTCAATATAACTAAATAATGTTAATGAGAGAGGAACAAGGAGGTTAATTATTAGGATATTGGGAACACAGGTAAGTCCTGCTTTATTCTGAAAAAGGCACCAAAGGTGGTGATATCATATGTCCTGGCATGGAACATCTGGAACTCTCAAACTGAGAATACAGCTTATCATGTGGTATCAGAACAAAACTGAATAAATGAGATTATTGTCTCTGGGATACACATTAGAGAAGAAAGCCCCACCAGAAACTTATGCATATTCCAGTAGTTAATGTTACTTATACTTCCCCAGTTATTCATAAAATAATAATGACAAAGGACTTAAAACATTTTTCTTCAAGGCCCAACTCAAACATGATATTCTAAGAGAAGTCACTGCAAAAATTCCTATGTAGAGCAATTTGAGTTTACCTGGGATCTCCCAAAGAATGTTTTTAGAACTGTACTAGAATAAACAATAACATTACCACATTGTAATCAACACATGTCTGCATTTCACACTTGCTTCTTAAAATCCCAATGACAATTAGCTTCTTAAACACAGAATCTGAATAACACTCATCTCAGTGTCCCCAATATCTGTCAAGCAGTGTCAGTACAAGTTTAGGGGAGAGGTAAATAAAAGGATAATCATACAAATGATTGAATGAATAATGAGCAGACACAAACAGACCTAAAGTAGATTCTGCATAATGTAGCAAAAGTCTTGACTTCTGGTTTCTAGTCTGGCACATATGGAGCTTGGGAATTGTTAACCATCTAAAAGATAAATAAAAGGCTTAAAAATAACAACACTTACTAGACATATGAGAGAATAGAGATCACAGGGCAAGCCTCTGACCTCAAAATTGTCAAGACAGACCATCTCTATTTATTGCCACAGAAATACAAGAGAAGAACCCTCAGGGAGAACTAGTGTTGGGGTAGGAAGGCTCAAACTAGATAAATGAACTGTAAGAAACTCAATGTGAACACGTCTAGGACCCCTAAATTCCCAGGGGTCCGGGATGGGGGATAGGGCATACTTTTGTGAATTTTAACCCCAAAATATTGAACAGGATTTCAGAGTGAGTAACTAAGAGAAATACCCTCCTGCTTTCAGTAGGAAAAGAAGTAAAATAGTCATTTTGAAACACACATGAGTACTCTGGTCTTCTCAACAAGTGCTACATTAGCTGGGCATCATGGTGCTGGATTGTAATGCCATTTCTTGGGATGCTGAGAAAGGAAGATCGCAGGTCTGAGGCCAGCTTCACAAACTTAGATAAATCGGGGCCCCGTGTGGGCTGCGGACATGGTAGAACCGGGAAGGAGAACTGAGAACTACAGGCACCTCAGTGAATCCAGCGAACAGGCGTGGCGTGCGCACTCCCGGGACCCCACACTCTATGCAGGCAGGGAACTCTCCACCAGCCACAAAACTCATGAAATGATCAGCATAAGTTCCAGTGGGATAATTCCAGGGCACCACTGCAGGGACTGGGCGAATTACTGCACAACAGAGATTGAACCAGGACGGCAGCAAATGCAACTTCTTGACAGAAAAAAGAGGAGCGGAGCTGCACAGACTCCAGGAAACAAGGGAGCGGGCACTGTGCGATGTGAGCCGGTGGCGGGAGCCACGAGCTGCAGGAGTCATGCCATTTTGCACGCCAGCCCCTCCCATACAATGTCCCACCAGGTATCCAGACCTCCATTGACCTAGAGCACCCCCAGCGACCAGAGGTGGAAGAAACAACAACAGAAATATGAGCAACAGGGATCTGTAAGTTGAATTGTATCCCTGACTTGTGAGAACCCCTGTGAAGAGCCCAGAGACATAAGCTAGCAGCAACAAACCCCCTGCCTGCACTGACTGGGCAAATACAAATGCCAGAGACACACTCGAAAATTTAAGCTTGGTACTTACAAACTAGCAGAGTGCTTTTCTTAGTGCTTGGTTGCTGTTTTTATGTTTTGGGTTTTTGTTTGATTGTTAGTCTGCTTGTTTTAATGTGTTATGTTTTATCTGTTTTTACTCAGTATTCGTTTTGTATTGCCTTGATTTACTTATGTTTGTTTGGATGATTGCTTGCTTTGTTAATACTTGCTTAGCCTGTTGAATCCCCTCCCTTTCCCTTTTACAAGCTTCCCCCTCCTCTCTCCCCTATATATTCCTCTCCTCAACATTTTACCTCCTCTCGTTTCTTTTTCTTTTTTTCCTGTCTCATATCAAGACAACCTCATACTATCACACTCAAAACTCTATATTGACTACCAGAATCTCCTGACATATCTAATATTGCTAATCTTTACAATATATCACTTCAACACACTCAACCTTTTATTCCACTGGAACATACTCTCTTCTTTACCCTATTCCTGCATGCATTACTGTGACCTCTCACCCAACCTCTATCACTGAATACAAACTATTCCTGTATATACCTTCAGATACCCCTAACCGCCCCCCCCCCCCGAAGAGGTTGGATGAGAAAACTTGCAAGAGCCGCAAAGATATAAATCTAAGAACAGGGGAACCATGGGAAGGAAAAATAACAAAGAAACAATGAGCTACCACAACCCCTCAATTACAGATCTCACCAACCCAGAATGGCAGAGATTACCAGAAGAACAATTCAGATCTTTAATACTAGAAACAATACAGGATTTTCAGAAAGAATGTAGGCAGAGCTTTAAAGAAATAAAGGAAGACATAAAGGAACAAATAAACAAAGAATTCGATGACCTGAAAAGGAACCAAAGAGAAGCATTGAAGGAAGTGAAAGATGAAATAACCGAAATGAAGGCATCAATGCAAACTATAAACAGCAGATTAGATCATATGGAAAATAGAATATCACTCTTAGAAGATGATCATTCCAAAAATGAATCTATAGTACAGAATTTAGAAAAAAAATACGACAGTATGAATTGGACATCGAAGAGATCTGGGCCAATCTTAAAAAAGCTAACCTAAGAATATTAGGCAGAGAAGAGAGATTAGAAGTTGAAACTTATGGAATAAACAATCTCTTCCAAGAAGTAATATCAGAAAATTTTCCAAACATAGAAAGAGAAGTCGACACACAGGTACAGGAAACATACAGAACTCCCTCAAGACAAGAAGAAAGAAGAGGCTCACCACGCCACATATTAATCAAACTGACCAATGTGGAAGCTAAGAAAAGAATTTTAAAGGCAGCAAAAGTAAAAGGCCAAGTGACATTTAGAGGCAAGCCAATTAGAATCACTCCAGACCTCCCAAATCAAGTCATAAAAGCCAGGAGAGGCTGGAGTAACATATTCCAAATTCTGAAAGAAAATAATTTGCAGCCAAGATTCTCATACTCAGCAAAACTCTCTCTCAAAATTGACATAAAAACCTTCCATGACAAACAGAAACTGAAAGAATTTATGTCTACCAAACCAGCACTAGAGAAACTACTTAAAGGGATTAACTACAAAGAAGAACTAACGAGTAAACGCCAGAACCAGAGAAACAATAATTTCCAGGACGCAAACAACTAAGCAAAGAAGAATAAACTCCACTGAAAACAAAAGTCAAAACTCAAGATGTTAGGAATCAAAAATCATCTCTCAATAATCATACTGAATATAAATTTTCTCAATTCCCCAATAAAAAGGCACAAGGTGGGAAAATGGATCAAAACCCAGAATCCATCTATATGCTGCCTACAAGAAACACACCTTACAAGCAAAGATTCCCACAAACTAAAGGTGAAGGGCTGGAGTAAGGTAATCCATGCCAATGGAACCCGAAGACGAGCAGGAGTAGCAAACAAGATATCAGATAAATTAGACTTCAAGCCTAAGTTTATCAGAAGAGACAAAGCTGGCCATGTTTTACTAGTAAAAGGAACAATCCAGCAAGAGGAAATAACAATTATTAACATCTATGCCCCAAATGCAGGTGCAGCCACCTTCATAAAACAAACTCTGTATGAAACAAAGACACAAATAGATCCCAATACACTAATACTAGGAGACTTCAATAGTACTCTTACACCTCTAGACCATTCTTCTAAACAAAAGATCAATAGAGACGCCTCAGACCCAAAGAATACCATAAACCAAATGGACCTATTAGACACATATAGACTCTTTCACCCAACTACAGCTGAATTCACATTTTTCTCAGCTGCACATGGAACCTTCTCCAAAATAGACCACATTCTGGGCCACAAAGCAAGAACTGGCAAATTCAAGAAATGCAACATAATTCCCTGCATCTTCTCCAACTACAATAGAGTGAAACTAGAAATAAACTCCAAGAAGATCCAAAGTAACCGTGGAAACACATGGAGACTGAACACCACATTGCTGAATGAAGATTGGGTCACAGAAGAAGTAAGAGGAGAAATTAAAAAATTCCTAGAAACCAATGAAAACAGAGACACAACATATCAAAGACTCTGGGACACCCTAAAGGCAGTAATAAGAGGGAAATTTATAGCACTGAGTGCCCACATAAGAAGAACAGAAAATCACCAAGTAAATAACCTAATGACACAGCTCAAAGCATTTGAAAAACAAAAACAGTCTAACCCCAAAGCCAGTAGAAGACAGGAAATCATGAAAATCAGAGCAGAAGTTAATGAAATAGAGAATAAAAAAAAACAATACAGAAAATCAACAAAACCAAAAGCTGTTTTCTTGAAAAAATAAACAAGATCGATAAATCATTGGCCAACCTAACAAAAAGAAAGAGAAAATCATCCCAAATAACCAAAATAAGAGATGAAAAAGATGATATTACCACTGACAGTATGGAAATACAGAGGATAGTCAGAAACTATTTTGAAAAACTATACTTCAACAAAATGGAAAATCTAGAAGACATTGACATATTTGTAGACACATATAACCTTCCTAAATTGAGTCAAGAAGACATAGAAAACTTAAACCGACCAATAACAATTAAAGAGATAGAAACAGCAATACAGAGTTTACCATCAAAGAAAAGCCCAGTGCCAGATGGTTTTCCAAGCAAATTTTATAAAACATTTATGGAAGAACTAACCCCAATACTCCTCAAACTATTCTGTGAAATAGAAAGAATTGGGACCCTCCAAAACACATTCTATGAAGCCAAAATCACTTTAATACCAAAGCCAAATAAAGACAGCTCAAGAAAAGAAAACTATAGGCCTATATCATTGATGAACTTAGATGCAAAGCTGCTAAACAAGATATTAGCAATGCGCATTCAAAACCACATCAAGAAAATTATCCACCATGACCAAGTCGGGTTCATCCCAGGGATGCAAGGCTGGTTCAACATACGAAAAAGAATCCATGTAATTCGCCACATAAATAAACATAAAGACAAAAACCACACAATCATCTCAATTGATGCGGAAAAAGCATTTGACAAGATCCAACACCCATTCATGCTAAAAGCACTTCAGAGAATTGGAATAGAAGGAACGTACCTCAACATCATAAAGGCAATATACAGTAGGCCCACAGCCAATATCATATTAAATGGAGAGAAACTGCAAGAGTTCCAACTAAAAACAGGAACAAGACAAGGATGTCCATTATCACCTCTTCTGTTCAATATAGTACTTGAGACTCTAGCCAGAGCAATAAGGTAAGAGAAGTAAATCAAAGGGGTAAAAATAGGGAAAGAAGAACTAAAACTATCCCTCTTTGTAGATGACATGATATTATACTTAGACGACCCAACAAACTCAACCAAAAAACTTATAGAACTGATCAAAAAATTCAGCAAAGTGTATGGATACAAAATCAATCTTAAAAAATGAGAAGCTTTTCTGTATGCCAACCATAAATCCACTGAGAAAGAAATCCAGAAAACAATTCCACACACAATAGCACCCCGAAAAATAAAATACTTGGGGATAAACCTAACCAAGGAGGTAAAAGACCTCTCTAAGGAAAACTATAAAAAGTTGAAGAAAGAAATCGATGAATACCTTAGAAGATGGAAAAATCTACCATGCTCTTGGATAGGCAGAATAAATATCATCAAAATGGCCATCCTCTCAAAACTGATTTACAGATTCAATGTAATACCCATGAAATTACCAAGGGTGTTCCTCACAGACATAGAAAAATAAGTCCTTAAATTCATCTGGAAAAACAAAAAGCCCAGGATAGCCAAAGTAGTTCTTAGCAACAAGAACCATGCAGGAGGTATCACAATACCTGAATTCAAACTCTACTACAAAGCCACAGTAATAAAAACAGCATGGTATTGACACAAAAACGGACACATAGACCAATGGAGCAAAATAGACGACTCAGAAACAGACCCACAAGTTTACAGTCAACTGATTTTTGACAAAGGAGTAAAAAACATACACTGGAGAAAAGATAGCCTCTTTAACAAATGATGTTGGAAAAACTGGTTAACCATATGCAGGAAAATGGAAATAAACCCCACTTTTTGTCACTCTGCACAAGAGTCAACTCAAGGTGGATCAAAGACCTGGAAGTTAGGCCAGAGACCTTGCAGTTACTTGAAGAGGGCATAGTACCAACACTTCAACACATAGGCACAGGTAAAAACTTTCTCAACAGGACCTCCAAAGCATAAGCAACTCAAAATAAAATCAATACATGGGATTGGATTAAGCTGAGGAGCTTCTGTACAGCAAAGGAAACTATCAACAACCTCAACAGAGAGCCTACAGAGTGGGAGAAAATTTTTGCCAGTTACTCTACAGATAGAGGTCTAATATCTAGGATATACAAAGAACTCAAGAAAATCACAACCAAGAAAACAAATAACCCAATTAAAAAATGGGCAAAGGATCTAAATAGACACTTCACAAAAGAAGAAATACAAATGGCCAATAAATGTTCCACATCATTAGCAATCAGAGAGATGCAAATCAAAACCACCTTGAGATTTCACCTAACCCCAATCAGAATGGCAATCATCAAAAACAGGAACAACAACAACTGCTGGCAAGGATGTGGAGAAGTGGAAACTCTAATACATTGTTGGTGGGACTGCAAACTAGTGCAAACACTTTGGAAAACAGTATGGAGGATCCTCAGATGTATGGGAATGAACCTACTATATGATCTAGCAATACCACTTCTGGGTATCTACTCAAAAGAACGGAAACCAAACTATCAGACCAATACATGTGTATCTATGTTTATAGCTGCACAATTCACAATAGCCAAACTATGGAAGTAGCCAAGATGTCCATCGACAGATGAATGGATTACAAAACTATGGGATAGGTACACAATGGAATTTTACTCAGCCATAAAGAAGAACGAAATCATGTTATTTGCAGGGAAATGGATGCAACTGGAAAACATTATGTTAAGTGAGATTAGCCAGTCACAAAGAGTAAGGAAGCATATGTTCTCCCTAATATGCAGATGCTAGGGAGAAGATGGGGCATAAGAGGGTCTTCAGATGGAAAAGGAGAGACCCTCGATAAATAAAGAAGCTGATTTAACCGAAAGGGTTGACGGGGGGTGGGGCAGGGACACCCTAATGTACATCAAGGTTACTCACTAAATTGAACTTGAGAGGGAGGGAGGGAGAAGGAGTGGGATGGGAATTGGGGGAAGCGGTCAAATGAGAAATGTGAGCACATTTGTTGTTATCAATTTGTACCTAACAAAGGTGTTTGCTTACAATGCACGAATAATAATAATAAAAAGAAACTTAGAGAAATCCTGTTTTAAAATAAAAAGTAAAAAGGACTGGGGGTGTAGTTCAGTGGTAGAAATTCCCTGACGTCAATCCCCAGTACAATATATATATACACACACACACACACACACATATGTATATATACATACACACACACACACACACACACATACACATATATTGGTTGTGCTGGGGGTTGTACTGGGGATACATACATATATATATATATATATATATATATATATATATATATATATATATATATATATATCTTTTCCCAGAGCTTAATCTATTGAGGTCTTATCAGAGACTAACCAACTTGAGGGAAAGGAAATACCCAATTCTAGTTCTCTCTAGCTATCTAATCCTATCCAAGGGGGAAAATATCTAAGAAGAACTTGGAAAGTTCATAGTACCAAGAAAAAGGGTCACGAAAAGACTGAAAATTAATCATGAGATTATAGAACACTTATCCAACCCATATACATGGTGTAAAAATATATTGCCGAAGGAATTCTAAAAGGTGAAAAATACAGTTTGAAAAAAATATATTGAGCAGCAGAATGTGAAATATATTAGAATTATCAAAAGAGGAATTTAAAACAATCATAACTAGCTGGGCGTGGTGGCACACGCTTGTAATCCCAGCATTCGGGAGGCTGAGACCGAGGGATCTGGGTTCGCAGCCAGCCTCAGCTACCTAGTGAGGCACTCCGCAACTTAGTGAGACTCGGTTTCAAAATAAAGAATAAAAAATTGGGCTGGGTGTGTAGCTCAGAGATAGACTGCCCCTGAGTTCAATCCCCAGTACCGTAAAAAAAAAAAATCATAACTAATATTCTAACATTCTAATGGAAAAAGTAGACAGCATGCAAAATAAATGAACAATGTAAGGAGATTGAAAAATCTATGAAAGAATCAAAATAAATGCTAGACATCAGCACTGTAATAGCAATGAAGATGCTCTGGAAGTTAGAGCAGAAAAGTAAAAAAAAATAGTGTGGAAACTACAAAAGTTAATATTAATAATGACAATATCAGAAAGTAAAATAAGAAAGAAAAAATTGATGCAATAATAACTGAGATTTTTTTTTCCCAAATTACTGTCAGACACTAAATCACAAGTGCTGGAAGCCCAAAGAATACTAAGTAGGAATGATGCAAAAATAAACAATGAATTATATCTAGGCATAGTATATTTAAATTATAGAAAATCAAATATAAAACATCTTGAATGAGCTGGGTGTGGTGGCGCATGCTTGTAATCCCAGCATTTGGGAGGCTGAGACCAGAGGATCCGAGTTCGCGGCCAGCCTCAGCTACCTGGTGAGGCCCTCCTCAACTTAGTGAGACCCTGATTCAAAATAAAGAATAAAAAAAAAAATAAGGCTGGGGAGCATAGCTCAGAGATAGAATGCCCCTGAGTTCAATCCTTAGTACCAAAAAAAAAAAAAAATCTTGAATGAAGATAGAGGGGTAAAAGATACCTTAATCATAGAGAAACAAGGATAAGAGAATACATCTGACTGCTAAGAAACCATGCATACAAGATGAAAGTCGAATGAGATATTTATGTGTTTTGAGAAAAAGACATGCAACATAGAATCCCATACCATGAAAAATTATGCTCCAAAAGTTAAGGAGAAATTCAGACTTCTCAGACAAAAAGATATTGATCCCAGCAATGTTACAAAAGTTTTTAGAGAGAAATTTATATTGGTCAGAATCTCAATCTATATAAAAAATCCAAAGAGAATTAGAGAAGGTAAAATAAAAACATCTAATTAATATAAAACTTTGTTCAAATAATAATATCAACAATATATTTTATGATATATATATATATAACATATATTTGTAAAACACTAAGTATATATGTAGATGATTATGTAGACTTCTGTAAAAGTGAAATGAATTTCAGCAATGATACAAGGTATGAGAGGGAGAATTGAAATTATTTTATTATAAGTTATGTTTACTACCCAATTGAAATGGTATAATGTTATTTGAAAGTGGACTTGGATTAGTTTTAAATGCATATTTTGAACTCTAGGGAAATCACTAAAGGAAGTGCAAAAATAGTATAACTGATATACTAAGAAAGGAAAAAAATGGAATCATATGCAATATTCAAATAAACTACAAAAGAAATAAAAATAGTGGAAGACAAAAATAGTACCAAAGAACGAGGGCAACCAACTGAAAACAGTAATAATATTTCAAATATGTACCAAACTATGTTAATAACGGTTTTAATATCAAGGGTCTAAGCGCATCAAGTATTCAACAGAGATTATGGTAATGGATCAATAAACAAGTCCCATATATTGTGTCTTCAATAAATCTACATTAAGTATAAAGATCGCTATAAATTAAAAGTAAGGAGATGGTGATAGATATATAATGTTAACACTAATGAAAAGAAAGCCAAATGGCTATTTAGCTTCAGACAGTAGACTTCAAAGAAAAGAAAGTTACTAGGATGAAAAGGGGCTATTTTTGCATAATGAAAAATAGGTCAAAGACAAACGTGGTGGCACATGCTTGTAATCGCAGTACTTGGAAGACTGAGACATGAGGATCCAGGTTCGCAGCCAGCCTCAGCTACTTAGTAAGTTCCTCCGCAACTTAGTGAGACCCTGCTTCAAAATAAATAATAAATAATGGGGCTGGGGGTGTAGGTTGGAGGTAGAATGCCCTGGGGTTCAATCCCCAGTAGCGAAAAAAAAAAAAAGAAAGGAAAAATAGGTCAATTCCTCAACAAATCATAACAGTCCTTAATGTGTATAAGCCTATGGAGCATTCAAATACATGTGGTAAAATCTGAAAGAATTGAAAGGAGAAATAGGTGACTTCACCATATCATTGGTGGATTTCAATGATGATCATCTATCAGAAATGGACACAATCATCAGACAGAAAATTAGTAAGCACATAGTTGAACTCATCAGCACCATTCATCAACTGGATATAATTTATAACTGTTGAGTATTTTACCCAACAACAATAGAATCCACAGTCTTCTCAAGCTCACCTATTATATTCAGAAATATAAGCCACATTCTAGGCCATAAAACACACCTTTTCAAAGCTAAAATAATAGAAGTTATATCCAGGCCTGTAATTTCAGCACACGAGAAGCTGAGATAGGAAGATTGCAGGTTCAAGGCTAGTGCTTGGTAACTTAGTAAGACCCTGTTTCAAAATAAATAAATAAATAAACAAATAGGCTTGGGATACAGCTCAGTGGTAGAATGTCCCTGAGTTCAATCTTCAGTACCACACAAAGAAAAGTTATGCAACATTTGCTCTAAGATCACAATAGTATTCAACTAAAAATCAATAATAACTAGTAAATACTAAATACATGGAAATAAAATAGCATGCTTCTAAATAACAGATGCGTCAAAGAAGAATTCTCAGGATAAGTTTAAAAGGGGTATTTTGAAACAAATTAAAATATAATATATCAAAACATAAAATATAGTGAGGTGGTGCTTAAATGGAATTTTATAACATTAAATACATATGTCAGAAAGATTGGAAAATTAGTAATCTAAGATTTTCTTTTAGGGAACAAGAAAAAGAAATATGATTTCTAAAGTAAGTATAAAAATAATAAAAATTAGAACAGAAATCCGTGAAGTTGAAAACAGGAAATTAAGAGAAAAAAAACTTTAAAAAGCTAGTCCTAGATGGGTGTGGGGGAACATGCCTTAATCCTAGTACTTGGGAGAGTGAGATAGGAGGATACTAGGTTTGAGGTCAGACTCAGCAGCTTGGTGAGACCTTTTTCAATATAGTGAGACACCATTTCAAAGTAAAACTTAGAACTGATGGCATAGCTCAGAGACAGAATGGATTAAATCCCCAATACCTCCAAAAAAATAAAAATAAAAATAAAGAAGCAGCCAAAGCAGCTAGTCCTCTGAAAATCTTTATAAATTCTTCAAGTCTGTATCTAGCCAATGTTAGAAAAATAATACACAAATTACTAATATCAGAAAAGGAAGAGAGGATATCACTACAAATTCCATTAATACTAAAAAGGAGTATAAAGGAATACTCTACACAACTCTATGCTTAAAAATTTGATAACCTAGATGAAATGGACCTATTACTTGAAAGACACAATGTACTGAAACTCATTGAAGAATAAAAAATGTTCAATAGGATTATATCTATCAATATATTTAAAGAATAATTAGTAACCTTCTCAAATGAATAATTAATAACCCTCCCACATTGGTTCATTGGTAAACTTGGTCAAGTATTCAGAGAAATTATACCAATTTTCTACAATAGTTTTGTTTTCAGAAGATAGAAGCAGAGGGAAAACTTTCTGATTCATTTTGAGGCTAACATTATTCTACTACCAGAAGCAGATAAAGACTTTGTAAGAAAAGAAAACTACCAACTAATATCTCTCAGATTATCAACAACCCGATTTAAAAGTGGGTAAAATACCTGAACAAATAACTCCTAAAAAGAGATTCACAGACAGAAAACAAGTATACAAAATTTTGTTCAATATTATATTATATGTCCATAGAGGATTGCAAATTAAAATGATAATAAATACCCCTATACATCTATTATAATCGCCCAAACTTAAAGCCCTGATAGCACCAAATGCTAATGAGAATGAAAAGCAAGAGAAACTCTTATTTAGTCATTGCAGATGGGACCAGGTAATATGATACAGCTACTGATACAGCTTAGCAACATCTTATGAAGGTAAACATATACTTCTGGTATGATCCAGCAATTACACTTCTTGACATTTACCTGAATGAGTTGAATATTTACATTCACAAAAAGGCACACAACTGTTTATAGGAGCTTTATTCATAATTGCCAAAACTTGTAAGCAACCAATAAGTATTTCCATAGGTGAATGGATAAACAAACTGCAGTACACCCACATAATGGACTAAAAAGAACTGAGGTATAAAGCAATACTAAGGTACAATGAAATCTTAAGTGCATTTTCCTAAATCAAAAAAGTCAATCTGAAAAGGTTAAATATTATATGGTTCCAATTATATAACATTATGTAAAAGTAAAAAAATGAGATAGTAAAGTTTTCAATGTATGTCAAGGCTTTGGAGAGTACGGATGAATACTTGGAACACAGATAAACTTTAGGGCAGTGAAACTACTCTGTATATAGTTTATACATGCCATTATACATTTGTCAAATACACTGAATATATAACGAAACCTAATAAAATCTATGGACTTTGGGTGATAATGGTGTGTCGTGTAGGCTCATTTGTTATAACAAATGTACCACTCTGATAAGGGATTTTGGTATTGGGGTAGGTTGTGTGTATAGGAAGGAAGAGGTATACAAGAAATCTCTATTCCTTGTTTCCAAGGTTGCTTTGACTTTAAAACTGCAATCATACTCTATAAAGTAAGGTCCATTATGATGTGAGATTATAATGCATCAATAAAATGATAATAAATAAACAATAAATAAATAAATAAAGGTCTATTGAAAACTATCTTTAGCCAGATGTGGTGGCACGTACCTGTGGTCCCATCCAATTAGGATGATGAGGAGGGATGATCACTTGAGCCTAGGAGTCTGGGCAACATAATGATACTCATCTCAAAAAATTATTTCTTGGCTTTGATATTAATGTGATGTTGGCTTCATTGAATGTACTTGGGGGAGTCTCATTTCTTTCTATTTTGTGGAATGGATTGAGGAGTATTGGGATTAGCTCTTCTATAAAGGTTTTATAAAATTCACTTGGGACACCATCTGGACCTGGGCTTTTGTTTGATAGGCTCTTTATTGCTGCTTCAATCTCTTTGATTGCTATTGGTATTTTCTATATCTTCTTGACTCAATTTAGGAAAGTTTTATGTGTCTAGAAATTTGTCAGTTTCTTCTATATTTTCCATTTTGTTGGAGTGCAGTTTTTCAAAGTAGTTTCTGATAATTTTCTAGATTTCCATACTGTTGGTGGTAATATCACCTTTTTCAACTCTTATTTTAGTAATTTGGGTTGATTCTCTCTTTTCGGTTAGGTTGTCTAGTGCTTTATCTGTCTTTATTTTTTGAGAAACCAGTTTTTGAGTTTGTTGATTATCTGTATTTTTTTATTTTCTACTTTATTGATTTATGCTCTGATTTTAATAATTTCCTGTCTTCTACTGGCTTTGGGGTTAAACTGTTCCTGTTCCTCAAGGGCTTTGAGATGTTTCATTAGGTGTTTATTTGGTGATTTTCTGTTCTGGTTATGTGAACATTCAGTGCTATGAATTTTCCTCTTAGTAGTGCCTTCAAGGTATCCCAGAGGTTTTGAAATGTTGTGTCTCTATTTTCATTTGTTTCTAGGTATTTTTTAATTTCTCCCCTTACTTCTTCTATTACCCATTCCTCATTCAGCAGTGTGGCGTTCAGTCTCCATGTGTTTATGTGGTTACTCTCGATCTTCTTAGAGTTGATATCTAGTTTCACTCCATTGTGGTCTGAAAAGATGCAGGCAATTATGTCATATTTTTTTAATTTGCTAGTGCTCACTTTGTGGCCCAGGATGTGGTCTATTTTGGAGAAGATTCCGTGAGCAGCTAAGATAAATGTGAATTCAGCTGTAGTTGGATGAAATATTCTGCATGTGTCTAATAGGTCCATTTGTTTTATGGTAATATTTAGATCTGAGGCATTATTACTGATCTTTTGTCTAGAATATCAGTCTAGTGGTGTGAGAGGAGTGCTGAAGTCTCCCAGTATTATAGTATTAGGATCTATGTATGACTTAATATCACGAAGAGTTTGTTTTATGAAAGTGGCTGCACCTATGTTTGGGGCATAAGTGATGATTATCATTATATCCTCTTGCTGGATTCTTCCTTAAAAAATTACCTACTTTGTCTCTTCTGATAAGTTTAGGTTTGAAGTCTAATTTGTCTGATATCCTGGCTGCTACTCCTGCTTGTCTTTAAGTTCCATTGGCATGTATTACCTCACTCCAGCCCTTCACCTTTAGTTTGTGAGTGTCTTTATTTGTAAGGTGTGTTTCTTGCAGGCAGCATATAGATGGATTCTGGTTTTTAATCAAATTCGCAACCTTATGTTATTTTATTGGGGAATTGAGGCCATTTGTATTCAGTGTGACTATTGAGAGATTATTTTTTAAATTCCTAACATTTTGGATTTTAACTTCTGTTTGAGGTAGTATTTATTCTTCTTTGTTTAGTTGTTTGTTTGATGGAAATTGTTTTTCTGCTTTTGAAATTTATTTGTTAGTTCTTCTTTGTAATTAATCTCTATGAGTATTTTCTCTAGTGCTGGTTTTGTTTTGAAGTAGTATATGGAGGACACCTCAGGGACAGAAAATAAATAGGAATCCTATACTATTTACTAGATTGCACTGAAATTTCCCTTCAAAAGATGTAAAGGTTACCCAGTTGATCAATTCCCTTTATAATGTTTAGTTTAATTTAAGTTAAATATGGACTCTGGATGAACACTTTCCATTTGCATAAACTTGACCTCAGACATAAACTGGGCTCCAGAATTAATCCCTATTATAAAATGCCTCAGTCACTTGTTCAATAATGTTCTCTTCTACTGTATACACCATGATCAGATTATTATTTCAGCATTATCACCCTCTTCTTCAAAATTATTTCAAGGTACATTCCAATGAAATACTGAGTAAGTTAAGGCACAACATGATAGCATTATAATCTGATGAAGGTGACATATGACTTAATCAGAGATTTGTAATTTGACAGAGACCTCAAATGTCAGAAGGTGTTGTCAGATGGCATTGAATTACTCTAAGTATATCCTTTGACATTTTCCTCTTTTAAAAACCCTGCACAGACAAAAGGTATAAAAGAGAATGAGGGCAAGATACAGAGATTCACAGAAAGAGGAGAAAACATAACTTTGCAGTTGCATAAAAGCAAATGGAATTGTATTGACCAGTGACTGCTTTTAAAGAGAGAGTATATTTTTATTTGGCTATATAACCATGCATCTAAATTGTAGTTTCTGGCAGGGATAGGGCCTGATTATTGTGGAAAGAGAAATAGATTGCACATAAAAGACAAGGAACCACATTTCTCATATGACTAATAAGTTGGTTACCACAAGTTCTGAAATATCATTCCTACATTATAGACATGTCAGCAATATTGAGTACATACACAACATCTCAAACTAACAGAAATTGGGAGAGGAAGAAACATTTATTCAGCACCAACAATTAGTGCTCTGGTTATTTCGTATATCAAATCTTTTCATTCTTAAAGAATCAGGTGAAGATTAAATGCATTAAATCCATTTGTTAGCATAAATTTACATATATTTTAGCTTTAATACATGAATCAAATTCATATTTGAAAAATAGCACACTCATTTTAATTTTAATGCTAAGAATTTATTTAAAACTTATTTGTTGAAACATGAAGAATAATGTTGTCCTCAAAGCTATGTACTTTAGATATTTTCTCAATTCTTTGGAATGTGGTATGATGATATACAATATTGATGATTAATGGAATACTTTAAATTGATTTCAAGTTGATTTTTATTAATATAATCATATTTTATTTGTTTCCATTGTATTTTCTGAATTAAACTCTTAAGAAAAAATGAAAACTCTAAGATGGTATCTTCAAATCTAAGTATGGACCCTCTCATTAGAATGATTTCTTTCAAAAGTATTAGTAGTAATGTCATATGAAAAATTTTGAGGAAATTCTAATTTTTTAATACTACTCAATATTTATGACTATGAAATTTTCAGGAGAGACAGAGTCATCACAATAAACACAGAATTTTCCTCTGAATTTGTAAGTCTTTGATTGCAACAACATTATGTCAAAAAAAATCTTTGGTTTGAACCAAACATGGTTTAATTTTTTTCTTCCTCACTATTCTTTAAAAGAATGAGACAGTATCTTAATAATTGATACAGAAAAAAAAAACTGGCCTCATTGAATTGAAGAGATGAGTGATTACAAAGGATTAGTTTACCTGAACAGAAGTCAATGCTAAATCCTAGTAGGAACACTTAAATTTGACTAACTGCTGCTAGAGACCAAGCTTGAACTAACTTGAGAAATAAAAACTTCTGAGAGTCCAACTATAAAAGGGGCCTACACTATGAAGAGTTTTCCCAAAACCCTTACCAGATACTTGAAGAACAGATAAAAGAAAGTTCTTCCTGCTTCAGACAAGGGGAAGGAGATATTCCCATTTTGTTATACACCTAGAGGACTCTGATCCTTAACCATGACTTAATATCAAGGGTTTTATTTTAGCAGAGGATGTATAAACTTGGGAAAGAAAAAAAAATGAAATTCCCAACTTCAACCCCTAATAAGCCTTCCTGTCTTATATAAGGGTTGGGAGAATGAAGAAGAATCACTTGTGATGTCACAGCCCAGGGACAAAGATTCATTAAAAGACTGAGACCTAGCCCAGTGTGGTAGTGTACACCTGTAATCTCAGTATTTCTGAGGCTGAGACAGGAGGATTGCAGATTTAAGGACAGCCTCAGAAATGTAATGAAACTCTCAGTCACCTAGTGAGACTCTTTTTCAAAATAAAAAATAAAATAGGGCTAGGAGTGTAGCTTAAAGATACAATGCTTCTGGGTTCAATTCCTACCCCCCGTTCCCAACACACACACAAAATAACCTGAGACTTAGCCATTGCACAATAAAATACTTAACCTCCTCCATGAATTACCACTGCATCAATAACTTTCCTGATAAAAAACAAGACCTTACAGCTAAAAATATTGCAAGCCCATTTTTATTAATAACAAACTTCTCAGGAAACACAAAGATAAAGGAAGAAACAAAAACAAAAACGCTAGAAGTTGATTGAGCCTGAGACTAAAATTACAACCACATAAACATAAAACTTCACATTAAAGCCATACATATCTCAGTTCCTTTTACATGATGCATTAGGACTGTCATTCAACTACAAGAAAAAATAAAACATAAAAGGCAAGAAATATAGACTGAAGAGATAAGTCAAGCATCACAAGCCAGCTCGAGTATGGTATAAATTTTTGAAAAATTAAATTTAAAACAAGTATAATTGAATTTAAAACAAGTATTATTAACATACTAAGAACTAGTTTTGGAAAAATGGGTAACATTCAAAAGCAAATGATGTATGCAAATAGAAAGATGGAAAATCTTTGAAAGAATCAAAAGAAAATGTTAGAAGTTTAAAATACAGTAAAAGAGATGAAGAATGGCTTTGATTTCCTCATCAGTAGACTGGATATGGCCAAGGAAAAAATTAGTGAACTTAAAGACATGCCAGTAGAAATTTCCAAAGCTGACTTGTCAAGATAAAGATAATGAAAAAAGTAGGAGAATATTCATAACTTTTGGGACAATTACAAATATATACTGCATATAAAAATGGCACTACCAGAACAGGAAGAAAGAAAATATACTGGAGGCATATTTGAAACAGTAATGCTTGATAATTTTCCACAATTAATGGCAGACAAAAGTTCACTGTTCCAGGAAGTTTGGAGGTTTGGAGGATAACAATAAGGATACATGCCTAAAAAAAAATTCACCTAGATATTTTGTATTCAAACCTGAGAAAATCAAAGTCAAAGAGAAAATCTTCAAAGAAATCAAATATGGTAGATTAAAGCACATGAATTTGGGGATAGGGACAAAATTCAATGCATTGCAACCCCTATAAAATGCTCAATTAAAACCAGAGTGAGTCTTAAAAAGAGTGGAATATGTAAACACCACAAACACACAAAAACTCTAAGAACAAGGGCAACAGATAGAAAATATTTATAAATTTTATAGCCATTAATCCAAATATATCAATAATCACCTTAAAATAAGTTGTCTAGGTAGATTAATTAAAAGACAGAAACCATCATTGTGGATAAAAGAAGACAGTATAAATATAGGTTAATAAATATAACAGAATAAAATGAAAAATAGTTCTTTAAAGGGTATTGAAAGGATTAAAGATGAGATATATTAATACTGCCTCACACATGTAGACACATTATTATAGTAATTAGCAAAACAGAAATGACATGAAAAGTAGGCTAATTTACCAAATTGTGCTTCGTGTATAATAAGAAATGTCTACCTTTTTATTTCTTTTTCTATTTGACTATTACTTGATCTCAGAGTCATGATAAGATAAAGGTATACTTTAGCATTGAGACTTCCAAATAATTTTGTTCATTTTGTTCTTCAAAATCATTAGCTCCTAGCCAGGCGTGGTGGTGCACGCTCGTAATCTCAGCATTTGGGAGGCTGAGACCGGAGGATTTGGGTTCGTGGCCAGCCTCAGCTATCTAGTGAGGCACTCCACAACTTAGTGAGACCCCGTTTCAAAATAAAGAATAAAAAATAGGGTTGGGGGTATAGCTCAGAGATAGAATGCCCCTGAGTTCAATCCCTAGTGCCGCAAAAAAAAAAAAAAAAAAAAAAAAAAAAAAAAAAAAAAAAAAAAAAAAAAAAAAAAAAAAAAAAAAAAAAAAAAAAAAAAAAAATCATTAGCCCAACAATATGGGAAATTGAGATTTCTCATTAATTTTAGAGTAAAAATGCTATGGTATTTAGGAAAAATAATCTATCAGTATTTATTTTAAAATATTTAATATATACTAAGAATTCTGACGCATTTTGAGATAGCATAATGTTGTATTGTTTGTATCTTTAATGTTCCCCAAAGATTCATATACTAAAAAGGCTTGGTGGTCAGCCTGCAGCATAACTGGGAGCTGGTGGAAACTTTAGGGAGTAGTTACTATGAGAAGGAAATTATGTCATAATTGGAAAAGGATATTGGGACCATAGCTCTTTCCTTTCTCTCTTTGCCTCCCAGGGGGCATGCGATTAGCAGCCTCCTCTGACACATGCTGCTGCCATGATGCTCTGCCTCATCTTAGGCCCAAAGCAATGGAGCCAACTGATCAGAGACTGAAACCTCTGAAACTGTGAGCCAGAATAAATCCTTTCTCCTTTAAGTTGTTTTTCTCTGGTGTTTTGTCAGAGAAAAAGCAAACTAACACAACATTGTTAGAAAATCTATTTTACTAGAAATAAAAGTACCATTATATAATGTCGTCATTTGCAATATATTGGAGGGGACACAACTAAGAAGCAACTGGCTATGAAAAGGAGAATGTCAGGATATCATTCTGAAGTATAGTATATTTACACTATAGATTTTATTTTTTGGTGGTACTAGGGATTGAACCCAGGGACATTCTATCTTCAAGCCACATCTCAGCCCTATTTTTATTTTTATTTTGAAATAGGGTCCCACTAGGTTAGAGAAAGTCTCACTACTTGCTGAGGCTGGCCTCAAATCTTCTATCCTCCTTTCTCAGCCTCCCAAGTATTAGGATTACAGGCATAAACCACCATGCCCAGATTTACACTATAGATTGTAATGAAGTTATTATAATTATCTGTTTATATAGGCATCTGCTTATTTGTATTTATTTATTTATTTTGGTACTAGAGGTTGAACACAGAGGCATTCTACCTCCAAGCTACACCCCCAGTCCTATTTTTATTCTTTATTTTGAAGCAGGGTCTCACTAAGCTGTGGAGTGCCTTACTGAGTAGCTGAGGCTGGCCACAAACCCGGATCCTACGGTCTCAGCCTCCCAAGTACTGGCATTACAATTGTGTGCCACCACGCCTAGCTTATTTATATTCATTTTCTTTAACTTTGAGGTATGAATTACAAATGAAAATAGTATATAATTAAGGTTTTGAAATAAGTGTGCACTCTGAAATGATTACTGCTATCAAGCTAATTAACATATTCACTTACTATCAGAGTTACATTTTGTATGTGTGCAATATTTTATTTTTAAATATATAGATCTCTGAATAAAATAGTAAGTATGTTCAAAATATTTTCTTTTTTATTATTTTTTATTGGTGAATTCTAATAATACATCTTTGTGAGGTACAAGCTGATAGAGGCAGACATGCACACATCTCTCATTGAAACTTTCCCCAATTCCTGCCCCATTCCCTCCTCGCTCCCTCCTTCTCATGTTCAGTTTAGTGGTTGACTTTGATATGTTTGTGCATGTACACCATGTGCATTAGGGTGTCCCCTTCCCATCACCTTCAGTTAAGTCACCCTCTTTGCTCATCTAAGGTTTCTCCTTCTTCATCTAGTGTCTCTCTTATCACCCACTTCCTCCCTCACTTCTGCATATTAGGGAGAGAATTGGACTTTTTACTTTTTTTGACTGGCTAATCTCACTTAACATAATGTTTTCCAGTTCCATCCATTTCCCTGCACATTGCATGATTTTGTTCTTCTTTATGACTGAGTAAAATTTCATTGTGTACATATCTCATAGTTTTTAATCCATTTGTCTATTGATGAACATCTTGCCTGGTGCCGGAGGCATCACAATACCTGACTTCAATCTATACTACAAAGCTACAGTAATAAAAAAAACATGGTATTGGAACAAAAACAGACACCTAGACAAATGGAGCAGAATAGAAGACTCAGAAACAAACCCACACACTTATATTGATTTTTTACAAAGGAGCCAAAAACATACACTGGAAAGAAGAGCCTCTTCAACAAATTGTGTTGGCAAAACTGGTTAAACATATGCAGAAAGATCAAAATAAACCCCACTTTCTCATCCCGCACAAGAGTCACTTCAAGATGGATCAAAGACCTGGAAGTCAGGCCAGAGATCTTGCAGATACTTGAAGAGGGCATAGGCCCAACACTTCGACACATAGGCACAGGTAAAAACTTTCTCAACAAGACCCCAAAGGTACAAGCAACTCAAAGGAAAATCAATACATGGGATTGCATTAAACTGAACAGTTTTTGTGCAGCAAAATAAACTATCAAGTACCTCAACAGAGAGCCCACAGAATGAGAGATAATTTTTGCTAGCTACTTCTCTGATAGAGGACTAATATCTGGAATATACAGAAAACTCAAGAAACTCACAGCTAAGAAAACAAATAACACAATCAGAAAACAGGCTAATGATCTCAATAGACACTTTAAAAAAGAAGAAATACAAATAGCCAATAAATGTATGAGGAAATGATCGACATCATTAGCAATCAGAGGGATGCAACTCAAAACTACCCTGAAATTTCACCTAACCCCAATTAGAATGGCAATCATTAAAAACACGAATAACAACAAATGATGGGCAAAGGTTTGGAAAAGTAGAAAATCTAATGCATTGTTGGTGGGATTGCAGATTAGTGCAACCACTTTGGAAAACAGTATGGAGGATCCTCAGATGAATGGGAATGAACCTACCATATAATCCAGCAATACCACTTCTGGGTATCTACCCAAAAGAATAGAAATCAAACTATCAGACCAATGCATGTGTATCTACATTTATAGCTGCACAATTCAGAATTGCCAGAATATTTTCTTAAATGAGAAAAGTAATGTGTAGATGTTTTTATGTTTGCCTAATTATTCATGAGCATAAATAAAGAAGAATGGATATCAGAATTTTCCCATTGATTTGTGTGGTGTTACAGGGTATAACTAATAGAAAAATTGTTACCAACTTATTTATGGACCTTCACATTGATTTGATGATTATCCTGAAAACAAGTTGCTTTTAATTTTTAAGTGTTAAAAATAAAACCCAATCCTACTTTACTTGCTGCTACTTTTTGTTGAAGTGAACTAGGTGTCACTCTTCATTTACTGGAAGTTTTATTCTTGGCTTACAGTTTTTCTTCTAATTCATTTTTCTTGTCATTATTTTTAGTGCCACCAAGAATGTAAGCAAAGATCCAACATTAGCCATGTGATTTGATATCATTTCACTGTTGAAGTTAAGATCATTCACTACTGGTCACTAGCAAACAGACAAATTAATCATAACAATTTACAAATACAGTCAAGAGTCTAGTCTCTCAAATTGACCTAGAATTTTTCTGAAACCCTAAACTTCTCACATAAATAAGAAATGAAACACATTATTGATATTGTTTGGATAGAAATGCCCCCTACCCAATGCTCATGTGTTGAAGGCTTGGTCCCCAATGCAACAATGTTCAGAGATGGGGCTTTTAGGTAGTGAGTGGATCATGAGAGCTCTAACTTTATCAGTGGATTAATCCATTGAGAGATTCACAGCTGAATGATCTGAGGAGAAATAGTAGAAACTATAGGAAGTGCGACCTAGTCCAAGGGAGTGAGTCCTTGGGAGCATGCCCTCAGGAACTATATCTTGTCCCTGGCCCTTTTCTCTCTCTCTTTGCTTTCAAACAGCCATGAGGTGAGCATCTTTGCTCCAACTATGCCCTTCCACCATGATCCACTGCCTGATCACAGGCACAAAATAATGGAGGCAGCTGACTGTGATCTGAAACCATAAGCCAACATAAATCTTTACTCTTTTTTTTTTCAGGTATTTTGTCACAATGATGAACGCAACTGACTAGCACAACTACAAAGCTAAGAAAATGTATTGCTAAGGAAAATAACACACAGATTATAGAGAAGGGAATGCTTAATGCTTTCTGAGAGTAGAAATTTGAGAAGGCTTGTCTGAAAAATTGGGAATGCCTACAATGATATTAGATCTATTGTTTAAACTCAACCCATCATCATTCAACCTGTCATGTATCTTCGTACTTTTTATTAGTCTCTTTTTATTTATTCACATGACACTATAATCTGATTTTTCCAAACTTTTCTAAATATGCTTACTGTTTTTTCTTCATCATCCTTCCACCTGAGCCACTAATGAAGTTTTCATTATTAGTGTACTCAATCCACAATAGTCATCTATTCCTTAGCTTCACCAGTACAATTTCATACATGCTTAGAAAATATACTAAACATGTATAACTTGTTTTTATTTTTCACCTATTTTCAGCTTCAGAAATTCAATTCATGAATATTACCATGTAAATATCCTGTTGTCAAACTCATACAAAACATCTTTTTGATATACCTCCTTTTCTCTGTGACTTTGTTCCTGGTGAATTACCTTCTTGAATTCCCTCCTATGTCCTTGCTACTCACTGATTTAAAAAAAACTTATTCATTCATTCTAAAAGAAAGCTTTCATGACTTTTCTAAGTCTCTATCATCTCATTTTCCTTTGAAATTCTAATAAAAATAGATGACATTTAACAACAATCAAATGAAGTTTTATAATGTAAGAAGGGGAATAATATCATTTATTTCTTATGTCTGTGAGTTAGATTGTTAATATGTCCTATATTGAAGTAAGAAAATCATATTATGATGTTCAAAAAGAATTGCACTCTCTAACATTTTATTTCCTAGTAACCAGAAATATTTTGTAAAGTAACAACAAAAAAGGTATACAGTGTTTTGCTTCCATTATGGAATTTTAGGCAGTTGTTACTTTGAAGTATTATAAACATATTTTAATGAGAGATCCATAAAGAAGCTACATTCAATTAATCTTGAGATAATAAAATTTACTTTAAAGATATATAGAACACATATTTGCTTACACATTATTCATAGGCATCTTGAGAACTGGCTTGCCTTTTAAGGTACCCATTTCATTTAAAAGTGAACTTCTGGGTTTCAGGTTGACATGTTAAAAGCTTGGAAGTCATCACTTCCATCCTTACAACAAGAACAAAATTAAACCCAAAACCAGTCACTTTCAGACCCATCAGAGAATTGAGATCACAAGGTAAATCACCATCCTGAAATCTGGACAGAACATCATATATAAACTAGATGGAATTGTTTGGAGCAGAAACCATTGGTACCATAAACTACTAGAAAAATGTAAATGGAAACTTTGACAAATTGCTGGAGGCTAAGTGTAGAACTTGAGAATGAGAAACTACTACCAGTTCAGTTTTGAGAATGCCACCACCACACTTTCATTGGCTTTACTTCCAGCAATCTCACAGCTTTCTTAATATTAAAGCCCAATAAAAGTCTTTTGATAATTATGAACAGGGAGAGAGGAAATAACCATGATGAAGTAATCCCAGGATATTCTCTACATCAAAAGACTACTAGCCAAGAGAAGCTACTTTAATAGATCCTTATATAACTGGGATAAGAAAACCAATTAGCCAGATTCTATATTCAATAGCTTTCCTATCTTTTCATAGGTGAGATAAAAGGGTGACTAAGAAACACTTGTCAAACTTAGTTCTTAGTACCCAGTATATCATCTACACTTTTAGAAAAAGATGAGACCAGGCATGGTAAAATGGGAAAAAAAACTACCAGGAAGACAAATCAAACTTCAGAATCAGACTCAGATATGGTGTATATTTTTAAAATTATCATCTGGAAATTTAAAATGATTAAGACGTTAAAGGCTCGAAACAAGGTAGTAGAAAAATAATTAAAGAAATAATGAGGAAGAATTTTCCAAATCAATGGCAGACATCCAACCACAGATCCAGAAATCTCATAGAATATCAAGCAGCATAAATAACATAAAAAACAGTATTTGTATTATACTAATACTGCAGAAAATTGACGATAGAGACACACTCTTAAAAGAAGTCAGAGAGAAAAGAGAAAACACATTATTTATAGAGAATAAAAGATAATATTTTCTTTAGAATTCCCATAAAAGTCTGTGAAAGTAAGAGGGCACCAAAGCAAAATATTGAAAATGTTGAAAAAAAAATACAAACCACTAATAGAACTCTATGCCTAGCAAAATTTTCTTTCTAAAATAAAATTAAAATGTAGATTTTCTAAAACAAATAAATATTCAGGGAGTTAATCATTAATAAACCTGTCCTGCAAGATCACATGAAGCATAGAGAGGATTTTAGAGTGGTTAAACTGTTCTACAGAATATCATAAGGGTACACATATGACCTTATGCATTTGTCAAAAACTGCAGACATTTCTACATGAGTAGTGAAATTTAATGCTTGTAATTTTAGGAAATCATTTAAGTGTTTGGGAGATCCCAAGAAAGAATGCAGACTGTAAAAATATAATCAAACACTTTTATAAATGTGTAAATCTCATAAAAGATGCAGATTTAAGTAATCTTAAAATTAATACTCTATGTAAGACTAAATACAAAGTAATCATACATAATATTAATATATATTGTAGTGGATGGATAGATGATAGATAGATAATGAAATTGGTCTCCAGAGAGGTACAGATGACCAAGTCTGATACTGCCATATGTGTATACTTCAATTGAACAATTTAGTAAATGAATGCCAGATGGTAGGAGCCAGGCTTCTCATTTTTGGAGCAAACTATTACAGATCACCAGGGAAGGAAGCTAGAATAATCCATATATCAATTGGTTAGGGAAGGAAATGTCCTAGAACAAAAAATGGACATAAGGTATAAACTGAAGAAATTGCAATAAACTATAGACCTTAGTTAATAGTAGCATATCAATTTTTGTTCATTAATTATAACATGCCTGTGTAAAATATGAATGAAGGTAACTGAAGTGGGTAATAAGAACACTACATAACACCTATATGAAATTTCTGTAAATCTAAAACTATACTAAAAATAAAGTCCATTAATAAACATTTTGTAAAGGTTTAACAAAAATAGTATAATACCTCCTGCCCAACATTTTTGCCATGTATATATGCTCATATGTAAAAGTAAGGGGTACCAAAGCAAAATATTTAAAATGTTGAAGTAGAAAACCACTAATATAACTCTATGCCTAGCAAAATTTCTACATTTAATACAACTTACTCTAGAATACTTTCCCAAATCTTCCACATCAAACATGATCTGATATTGACATTTTTTCCAGTATTACTTGTGTGTATGTGTTTTTCATATATTCTTATAATTGGTATATATTGGTCATACAGGATGGTGATTTTCATTGTGGCATATTTGTGTATATATAAAAACTAATTTGGCTGGGCATGGTGGCACATGCCTAAAATCCAAGTACTTTGGAGTTTGAGATAGGAGAATCACAGGCTCATGGTCAACCTCAGCAACTTAATGAGGCACTTCACAAGTTAGTGAGAGCTTGTTTCAAAATAAAAATAAAATAGGACTGGGGATGTATTTCAGAATTATAATGTCCCTGGGTTCCATTCCCAGTATATAAAAAAAAATAATTTGATCAATTTTACTCCTGAAGAGATTCTTCTCCATCTGTCCTCTCCTAAGAATTGTTAGGTCATCTGTTTTTAAACAACAAATAAAACTGCACTTAAAATATCTAAGTATTAAATTTCAGATTAACTAAAGTTTAGTTTTGTAAGATGAGCAGTTAGTCCTAGATACTAACATTATTTTAACTTGAAACTAAGTAAATATGAAGCCAATCCCAAATTCTAGACATTATTTCCCTTATTAAGTCTTATTACAGTACAAAATAATTTACAGAGGGTTCAAGGAAATATTTTTTAAAAATTCAACTAAAGAGTAATCCTTTCAAAATCTTATTTGAAATAATTAAGATTAAGAGACAACTAATAAAAGTATAATAACTTTCAGTAGACTTAGTGATAATAGATTTTATTTATAGCCTTCCTAGAGTAATGTTATGCTTAATTCAGCTTTTAATTTTTTTAAAACTAATAATATTTATGTTGTGTTATAATGCTCTAATACCAAGTGGTGAATTTTCCTGTAACATTCATTACGCAAGGGATTATAATCATGAACTTTAGTAAAAAAAAAAAGAGCACACATATCTGTTTAATCTTGGAAGTTTTGACACTAAAACATCAAAAAACAGCATTCTTTATCTGGAATTTTATATTAAGATTGATTTGTACAGTATAAGTATTAATTTTTAAATTGAAACTAATATAACTCTAGAGATAATGCTAAAATTGTCCCTAAACTCTCAATACCAGATCATACTACGGAATTTTTTTTTTTAGTTTTCATTTGATAGAGATGGATGTATCCTTCTAGGAGGTGTATTTTTAAGAGTACAATCTTCCTGGAGCAAGACTTTAAAGCATGAGTTTAAGAAAAATAAATACATAAACGAAGCACTTGGCAAAATTGCTCAAAACTTGACATGGTGCAATAAACTGTTTGGGAAATGTCCCCCAAATAAAGACATTCTTCTTACAGATGCTATTCATGGACAACAGGTGTTTCACCAAATGGAAATTCGTCATTTGGCAATATTAGTATTAGAGTGGCTATTAAATTTGGAATCAGAATACAAGTACTTTTTTGTGTTTACAGGTGATTGTAGGCTTACCATACATGAGTAAGCAAAATTCCTGAAAAATACATACTATGAATAGAACAGTTTCAGTTTAACTACTTTTGTGTGTGTGTGTGCGTGTGTTTTGCTGGGATTGAACCCAGGGACATTGTACTCTTATTTTTTTTATTTTGAAACAGAGTTTCACTAGGTTGCTGAGAGCTTCCCTAAATTGTTGGTGCTGGCCTTGAACCTGCAATCCTCTTATCTCAGCCTCCCAAGTACTAGGATTACAGGTGTGCAACACCACACCCTGCTCAGTTATCTACATTTAACAATCTTAAAAACATCTCATAGTAACTCTATGACACTAGAAATATCCTACCTCAGTATAAATATTTAAATCCAAGACCCTGTTTGACTCTTGTGATGAGCCTATTAGAGCAATAAATTTTATGCTTCAGCTTTTAACTTATTGTTAGTTTAGAAAATCATTTAAAATAATCAGTACTAGCATATTTTCAATATACAATAGCATAGAATAGACTTGAAATTCAGTCTGTGTCACATGTAATAAGGGTAAGTATTATTTGATAAAATTTCCATGTATGTGGTGTTTGTGTTTGCTCTTGCATAAACCTTATGTTTGAAGAAAATGCATATGTGCTGTTCTTTGGACAAATGTGTGAAAGTTTTTAGTAATAGTTATCTCTGAGATTATAGTAGTTGAAATAAGCATAGCTTTCACTTTTTACTTCATACCCTTTACTCTGTTTTACTTTTGATAATAAACACGAATTACTGTTAAGTTTTTGAAAAAAAAATTTTAAGAAAGAATATTACCCAACAATCAAGTAAGATTTGATTGAGTAATACAGAATGATTAAATATTAAGAAAAATTTTAACATAATTATCATATCAAAAGATGTGAGAAAGATAAGCAACCTATAGATCACTGGTGAAGATATTTGAATAAAATTTGGTTTAAAAATATTGGTCAATGGGTATAACATTTCAATAGATATGAGGAATAACATAAAGAGATCTATTTTATAGTATGGTGACTATAGTAAATAACAAAACATTGTATTCTTAAAAAGTGCTGATGGTAAATATCGTATTGTCACCATAAAAATGTTAACTATGTGAAGTAATGCATAGATAATGAACTATATTGAATCATTTCACAATGTAAATGTACTTCAAAAGTACATGTTGTATGTGGAAAATATGTACAATTTTGACTACTAATTAATTTGTTTTTAAAAATAGAGAAATAAAATATTTTAAAAACTTCCCAAACAACCCATATTCAAAACTAAAAGATAGATTTGCTTAAAGGAATAGATTTGCTCTCTCTGGGACACTTGCTCTTTTTCAAAATGGAATGCTGTCTGTAATGTTATGCTGCAGCAAGATCCTCACCAGACGCTTCTGCCATGCTCTTATACTTCTCAAACTCCAGAACCATTAGGTAAATAAGTCTCTGGTATTTATAAATTATCTACTGGTACTCAGTGATAGGAATAAAAATGGACTAAGGAAACTGAATATCCATATGCAAAAGAATGCAATTGTACCCTTATTTATACCATAATCAAAACAGATCTTAAAATGGATTGAAGACTTAAACATAAAACATGAAACCTTAAAACTCCCAAAATTTAGGGTAAAATTATTGACATTGTTTTGTCAAGGATACCCAAAGCAAGGAACAAAAGGAAAATAGACAAACTAAAAACTTCTTCAGAGCAAAGTAAATCATCAGCAGAATGATTAGGGCAACCTTATGAATGAGAGAAAATATTTACAAACTATATATCTGATATGTAAGGAAGTTATATAATCCATAGAGGAAAGACTACAATAACCCAATTAAAATATGGACTAAGAAGCCAGGAGTGGTGTCCAATGCCTATAATCCCAATAGCAAGATGCTGAGACAGGAGTATCACAAGTAATTATGATGCCAGTGCACTGTAACTTAGAGAGACCCTGTCTCAAAGTTAAAAATAAAAAGGGCTGGTGATACTCATAGTTTAAGTGCCCCTGAATTCAATCCTCAGTACCACAAAAAAATTCCTACAAGTGGAATTATTTCATTAATGTTTTTAATATGTTATGGCCACTTATAAGTAATCAGTAAATATTTAAATGAAATATAAACAGTAACAATAACAAAGTGCCTCCATTTTAAAATTATATTATTTTTTTACCTCTTGCCCAACTTTTAGGTTCTTGATGCAATCAATCCATAATTAAGAAAATAATTCCACTAATTAATATAGTAACACAATTGTTCATTAGCCTTTATTTTGGCATATCATCTGGAATAAAGTAGACTAATTTAAGTGTGAATATTTGTACCATATTTACTATAATTAACATAGTAGCAAAATTGCTCATTAATAGCCTTGAATCTAGCATATCATATGTGGTAGACTAATTTAAGTGTGAATATTTGTACCACATTGACTATAATGGATGTATACCCATTCTATACATGTATATACACAAATTTATATTGGCATATATCCATTTTTTAAAGATAGAGAATGCAAAAACCTAGAAAGTTTAAGAATTTTAATTAAATAATTTGTGGATAATCTTCCAAAAGATTAAAATGAAACATTTTAAAGACAACTGGATAAGAGAAATTCAGGAGAAAATATTTCATTTAAAATAATAAGATCATTCTTGTTTTGCAAGAGCTTTGAGCTGTGTCATTAGGTTATTTATTTGGTGGTTTTCTGTTCTTCTTAAGTGGGCACTCAGTGTTATGAATTTTCCTCTTAGTACTGACTTCAAGGTATTCCAGACGTTTTGATATGTTGTGTCTCTGTTTTCATTGGTTTCTAGGAATTTTTTAATTTCTCCTCTTACTTCTTCTATGACCCATTCCTCATTCAGCAGTGGTGTTCAGTCTCCCTGTGTTTACATGGTTACTCTGGTTCTTCTTAGAGTTGATTTCTAGTTTCACTCCATTGTGGTCTGAAAAGATGCAAAAGAGTCAACTCAAGGTGGATCAAAGACCTGGAAGTCAGGCCTCAGATCTGGCAGCTACTTGAAGAGGGCATAGGTACAACACTTCAACATATAGGCACAGGTAAAAACTTTCTCAAAAAGACCTCAAAAGCACAAGCAACTCAAAGGAAGATCAATACATGGGATTGCATTAAACTGAAGAGCATCTGTGCAGCAAAGGAAACTACTGAGAACCTCAACAGAGAGCCCACAGAGTGGGAGAAAATTTTTGCCAGCTACTCTTCTGATAGAGGACTAATATCTAAGATATATAGAGAACTCAAGAAATTCACAGCTAAGAAAACAAATAACCCAACCCAAAAATGGGCAAAGGATCTAAATAGACACTTCACAAAAGAAGAAATACAAATGGCTAATAAATGTATGAGGAAATGCTCAACATCATTAGCAGAGAGATTGCAAATCAAAACTACCTTGAGATTTCACCTAACCCCAATCAGAATGGCAATCATCAAGAACACAAACAACAACAAATGCTGGCGAGGGTGTAGAGAAGTGGGAACCCTAATACACTGTTGATGGGATTGCAAATTAGTGCAACCACTTTGGAAAACAATATGGAGGATTCTCAGACGAATGGGACTGAACCTACCATATGATCCAGCAATACCACCTCTGGGTATCTACCCAAAAGAATGGAAACCAAACTATTAGACCAACGCATGTGTATCTATGTTTATAGCTGCACAGTTTATAATTGCCAAACTATGGAACCAGCCAATATGTCCATCAACAGATCAATGAATTACAAACTATGGGATATGTACACAATGGAATTTTTCTCAGCCATAAAGAAGAACAAAATCATGTTCTTTGTAGGGAAATGGATGGAACTGGAAAACATTATGCTAAGTGAGATTAGTCAGTCACAAAAAGTAAAAAATCATATGCTCTCTCTAATATGTGGAAGCTAGGGAGAAAATGGGACATACGATGGACTGCAGATGAAGAAGGAGAATCCTTCGGTGAGCAAAGAATTTGACTTAATAGAAGATGATGGGGAGAGGGGGGACACTCTAATGAGCATGATGTGCTTTCATGAATATATCAGTCAATCACTAAACTGAACTTGAGAAGGAGGGAGGAGGAGGGAGTGGGGTGGGAATTGGGGAAGGGTTAAATGAGAAATGTGTGCATGTATGCCTTTACGTTTACCAGCTTGTACCTAACAAAGATGTATGATTATAATGCACCAATTAAAAATAAATAAATAAATGTTAAAAAAGAAAAAATAAGATGTTGACGAAATAATTGGTAAAGAAACAAAATAACTTTTGGAAATAGTTGCTTCTGATGGAAAAGTCTGAATTCTGAACATTTATCAATATTCAAACAAAATTTATCTGGTAATGGTAGGGGCAAAACCAGATTTAAAGTACATGTTTATTCCCTCCTAATGGCTTGACTTCCAGGACCTAGTAGGCAGTTCTCAAGTTGTTCATTTACAAAAGGGTAGTAGCTCCTCTTAGAAATTGAGGAGAATAAATGTATTGACTCAGCTCTGTTACCATAAGCTGCAGCAGCACAATGATGGATGTCTTTCAGAAGTATGGTGGGATGCAAAGGAAAATTCATCGAGTGCTATGTGCATATATGTTTATATCACTGAATTTAACAACAATATATAATTACTTTTTGCCAATAAAAGTATAAAAAGTAGCATGTGAGACATAAATTTTAAAAAGAGAAGGACCAAAGCCTTAGAATGTGAGAAAGGTAGCAAATGAGAGGTGCATCAAGTAGTTAATAGGGTTCCGGGAATAATCCTCACTTGGAAAAAGTTAACACAGAAACTGAGCCATGGAAATGTCATTGCTAGATGAGATATTCATAATCATACCTCTTAGTTCTATCATAATACATTTTTAATTTAAATATTTGATGACATATTTTCATACCGTTAAGTAATTAGTTAAACCAGTATTTCCAAAAACCTACATATCATACAAAATTTGTGTACTTAATATGTATTAATAAAAATATGTATTAGAAAAAATAATGAAATTATGCCATTTGGAGGAAATGGATGGAACGGGAGAACATCAGGCTAAGTGAGATCAGTAAGACTCAGAAAATCAAGGACCACATGTTTTCTTTCATATGTGAAAACTGGAAAGAAAATAAGAAACAAAAGGGCATTCATGCAAACGAGGAGTGAGACTAATAGAATAGTGGAAGGGGTGGGGGGAGAGGAAGAGAGAAAAAGGGGAGGTTCAAGGAAGGAAGCAGACTAAATAATGTTACCTACATATATGTATCAACATGGATCTCACTATCATGTGTAATTAAAATGTATAAATAAAATGTTAAAATCAATATAAATAAAATGATTATTTTTTATTTTATAGTATTTGAATATGCATATACAAATAAAAATAAATAATCCTAATCAGTAATTCAAATCTTATGATGTGCTCTCAGGATTAAAAGTACATATTCTCTACTCTTTCTTTATTCCAGTCCATCATAAACTCAGCATAAAATTGCTTCCTTCCTTCAACTAAGTTATTTACTGTGTATTGCATTTTTATCATTCCTAATAAATAGAAATTAGGTAACCACGTGTAGAACTTTACAAATACCCTATATGAGGATAACAAGACCATATATTGTAAACCTAAGTGAGAAATTAAGTTAAATATTTATCCGTAAAAAAGAAATGGATGAAGAAAACATAGAAGCAATTATAGGTCTATTTAGTAGTTTAAGCTTTAATTGAAAGTGCATTTAAAAATAATGACCTTAGAATTATGCCTCTAGTTTACACATTCTTTTTCCAATTAAATGTCTCTTTTGGCAGTTTTATTTCTAAACAATTGGATTTTTTAATTGAACATTTACTTTTGTTATTCAATATTGTGGAAATGACAAGCAGTTGGCTTCTCTACAGTTATTACAAAGAATAACATAAAACCCAGAAACCTAGCCGGGCGTGGTGGCGCACGCTTGTAATCCCAGCATTCGGGAGGCTGAGACCGGAGGATCCGGGTTCGCGGCCAGCCTCAGCTACCTAGTGAGGCACTCCGCAACTTAGTGAGACCCGGTTTCAAAATAAAGAATAAAAAATAGGGCTGGGGGTGTAGCTCGGAGGTAGAACGCCCCCGAGTTCAATCCC
>PVLC010002305.1:10597-56270 GCA_004027655.1 Graphiurus murinus | reverse complement strand
TTTAGAAGGAAACAGAAATAAAAATTTTACTACAGTGCTTGAATTTGACAGTCATAGAAAAATTCTGGAATAATTTGAAAAAGCCTCACATAGTAGAAAACTTGCAATGAGCAAAAGTATCTCTCATCTTTAAGATACTGAACTGAAGGAATTTTCCAATCTGAAAAAATTATTAAGGAAAAATCTAGTTTGAATAATAAATATAGCTATTAAGTTTTTCAGTAGCACAATATTTTATTTTGACATATAGGTATTTTTTTTGCTAAACATTCTGATTTGTTAATTTGTGTGTGTGTGTGTGTGTGTGTGTGTGTGTGTGTGTGCATGTGCGCTCGCACTGGAGAATGAACCCAGGCACATTCTACCTCTGAGATAAGCCCCCACCTATGTTTTATTTTTTTTATTTTGAAACAGGGTCTCACTAAGTTGCTGAGACTGGCTGCAAACCTGCAGCCCTCCTGTCTCAGCCTCCCAAGTACTAGGATTACAAGCATATGTCATCACATCTAGCTTGATTTCTTAAATAAAGAATATATTTTAAATCAGTAAACAAAAGTTCTCTAGTAAGCAAATAATTTTTAAAGTTAGAAACTGTGTTGTAGAATTCCCTACTATTCTATAAAATTTACATATCAACATTTGACTATAAAGGCTGAGCACTGCAATCTTATATTAATAACTTTTCTTGGGAAAATAATACTGATCACTAACTCTAAAGTATGCGCAAATTAATTGTCTTAGTTAATCCTTGCAATAAATATGTGAGTTAATTGTTCATTAGGTCCATTTTAATGTTGAGCAACCTGGGGCTTAGAGAAGGTTGGGTGACTTATCCAGGTCACACAGTTTTTAAGTATCAAAGGTCTTTGTCTTTCCATGGTATAGAATATGAAAAATTACACATTAAGTAATGTCTGAATATCACCAAATCTACTGCGGAATAAACCAGCTTTTGATGGGAAAAAATAGTAAAATCATTCACATGGTGCAAAAGATTTCTCATTGGTCAACCTAAACTATTTTATCCCACAGAGAACCTTCAAATGTCAGTTTCCTTGGCAACAAGTAAATCTAGCAAGGTCTCTGCTGGCTTTGCACTTGGTTCTCTCACCCCCACCCTTCTCCCTGCACTAGCTTCATGCTTCACCCCCCTCTAATATTAAGAAGAATGCTCTGAAGGAAAATCTCTGTATGGTGAGGATTTTATCAACCTGTGAATTTCTTAAAGGTTCATTAATTCTGTCAGGAAGATTTCCTTTTTTGATGAATATTTGCTCTATGTACATTATATTACACAGTATCAAATATATTTCAATAATGTTGTGTTTCTTTAATATCATACTACTCTATAAATTCAGAGTAGCTAAAGATGAAATCCTGAAGAGTCCTCCTAATCCTCCACTAATCCTTCTTTTATCACTTTCCTACCTTCCTCCTTCTTATCTCTCTTCATCTTCTTTTCTCTACATTTTAACCTTATTTCTAACTCACTCTCTTTTATTTTATCACTCCTGCAATAGGATATCAAAAGATAATGTGAAGAAAAAGAAATTACATGGCTGACAGCAAACAGATGGAGAAAGCTAGTGTTGTGACCACATTTGCCTTTACTTTTTGTTCTGCGGCATTCATCTCCTACTACTTTTACACTCAATTTCTCTGGGAAAAAGTCTTTAACTGTTTTAGGTACAGTCTCTCCACTGCTCAACAAAATCTGTGATATATATATATATATATATATATATATATATATATATATATATATGTATATATATGATAGATAGACATAGATATATAAATATATAAATCTGTGATTATATATATATTATATGTACATATATATATATATATATAATTTTCTAATGATCTTTCCTTAGGGTCTTGTTCAGTTGGCATATCATTGTAAAAACCAATTAATAAGCCGGGCGTGGTGGCGCATACTTGTAATCCCAGCATTTGGGAGGCTGAGACCAGAGGATTCGGGTTCGCGGCCAGCCTCAGCTACCTAGTGAGACACTCTGCAACTTAGTGAGACTCGGTTTCAAAATAAAGAATAAAAAATAGGGCTGGGGGTATAGCTCGAAGGTAGAATGCCTCTGAGTTCAATCCCCAGTACCGCAAAAAACAAAAAAAAAAAGGACTGGGGGTGTAGCTCAGAGGTAGAATGCCCCTGGGTTCTATCCCGAGTACCAAAAAAAAAAAAAAAAAAAACAATTAATAAAACAAAACTGAAAAAGTCTGTACAATTTATCTGTCTCAGAAGGATAGAAAGAGCCTCATGGTGCCTTTGTCTACATCCTAGGAAATGCATGGGATGTATGGATGTCTAGAATCCTAGTAGCTCAATTTGGTACACACAATTCTAACTCTTTAGAATTTTCTTCTTCATTTTCACTGTATTGTTTGAACTGGTTGTTCAGTCTATACAACATTCTTAACATGAAAATAACAGAAAGTACCATATATAATAAAACAGGATCATTAAAATCTATAGGATTTAGAGTTATCCCATAGAGAAGAGTCATGTTTTAGCTTAAAAAAATAAAAGCATAGGATTTTTTTTACTGGAGAAAAATGCCAAAGCAGTGATTGTTCAGGGCCCTATTAAAACCACATGCTTTTTTTTGATATATAAGAATATATAAGTTGGTATTTGTCAAAATTGAACGCTTTCCTCCAAAACACACAGTTAAAAGAATGCAAAGACAACGCAAACTGAGAGAAAATATTTGGAAAACATTTATCAGATAAAGAATTCATATCATAAATACATAAAAATTTTGAAACTCAATAGCATGAAAAAAACAATTAAAAATAGGCAAAACATTTGAGTAAATCTTTTATCAAATAATATTAACATATACAAATAAATATGATTCTCAACATCATTATTCATTAAGATAATGTAGTTAAAAACCACAGTGTGAACCAGGCATGGTGCTGCATGCTTATAATCCCACTACTTGGGAGACTGACAGGAAGATCACAAGTTCATCGTCAGCCTCAGCAACTTAGTAAGGCACTCTGTGACTTAATGAGACCTTGTTTCAAAATTAAAAATAAAATAGGGCTGGGAGTATACATCAAAAGTAGAATATCCCTGGGTTCAATCCCCACTACCAAAAACAAAAACAAAACAAAACAAAAAAAGACTGACTACACTGTGTTCAAGGATATAGAAGAATTAGAGCTCTCATACATTGTTGGTGGGAGTGAAAAATAGGACAGATTTGTAAAATTACCTACAGTTTTGATGCAGACTAGGTGGGTTCTTGTGCTCTCCATCAGCAGAATCAGTTAGAAGCACAAACTGTTACAGAATCAATACTCTTTATTGAGATTTTCTGTTGGAACATGAGAGGCACAGCAGTGCCTAGAGAGTATTAGGTTTGCTCAGGGTACAGTGGAAAGAACTAGCTTCACTTATGGAAAAAGGATGGTAGGGATGGGATAGACTTCAGGAATATTCATTGGCTTTAGGTACATTACAAAAAGTATTTTATTTTTACTTTTCCTGTGAAAGCATTAAATTCTGAGGAAGGCAAGTTCAGTCAGTCAGCCTAGACCATTATATATTCTGTATAAACAGCTCTACTTTGTGATAAGGATAGCTGTTAAGAGAACACTTAGGTGTGGAGTAGAAGAAAGAACAAATCTTGCCAATTAAGAAATTAAAGTTGATCATGAAGGCTCATGCCTGTAATCCAAGTACTGGGGAGACTTAGACAAGAAGATCATAGGTTCAAGGGCAGTCTCAGCAACTTAGATCCTATTTCAAAATTTTTTTTAAAAGGGGCTGGGGTGTAGCTCAGAGGTAGAATGCCCATGTCCAAGGTTCAATCTTCAATCCTCAGTACCACAATAAAAGAAAGAGAGGAAAGAAAAGAAAGGAAGGAAAGAGAAGAGAGAAAGAAAGAGAGAGAGAGAGAAGGGGAGGGGAGGGGAGGGAAGGGAAGGGAAGGGAAGGGAAGGGAAGGGAAGGAAGGAGGGAGGGAAGAAGGGAGAGAAAAAAATAAGTTAAGAAAAAAAAAAGAAAAAAATAAGTTAAGGTCCCCAGGAGTTTACTTTTTTGGTGATGGGGAGTTAAGACCCCTGTGCATTTGCCCTTTGTCGCAGTCTTAGTTTCTTTAAAAAGTTAAGTATATACATACTGTTAGATGGCCAGAAAAAAAACAACTTCATTTTGTGTAGCTGCCATTTCAAAAGGCTCTCAGCTAACTGGAATGCCCCCATATCTTGCTTGGCACAAACCTTGGAACCTTTAGTAACTGGCAACCACCACATTCTGACCTGAAGAACTTTCTGCTCTCCACCTTAAGAACTACCCTCCAAAATTTGAACTTCCTTCCAAAATAACCCACATAAAAACTCACCCCAAGACGTGTTTGGTGGCACATGCTTGTAATCCCAGTACTTGGGAGGCTGAGACTGGAGGATGCGGGTTCAAGGCCAGCTTCAGCTACTTAGTGAGGCCCTCCACAACTTAGTGAGACCTTGTTTCAAAGTAAAGAATAAAAAATAGGGCTGGGGATGCAGCTTGCAGGTAGAATGCCCCTGGTTTCAATCTCCAGTACCAAAACCAAAAATAAAAACAAACAAAAAAAAAACTTACCCCATAAACAGACATGAGCATCATTCTTTATTGGAGGTCCCCTCTAGGTAGGTTTTATCTCAATAAAGCCTGTTCTTCCATAGAACGTACCCCCCCCTCTGTCTTCTTCTCTCCCCCAACCTTTCACATACCATCTGATTCAGCCATTTCACTCATAGTTTGTTGTTGTTGTTGTTTTATCACAGAGAATGGAAAGCATATGTCTTTACAAAGATTTATATGTTCATAGTCAGATATACATAGAAAATTTATTTGAAATTGTCAAAATTGGAAACAAACAAAATGTCTATCAATAAGTAAATAGATAAACACATTTCAGTATATCGGTGTCACAGAATTCTGCACAGCAACAAAAGGAATGAGGAATCGATGCATGTCACATGTAAATGAATTTGAAAATAATTATCTTGAATAATAGAAACCAGATCAAAAATGGTGTGTTTCCAGTTATATAAAATTTTAGAAAATAAAGGCTCCAATAGTGATAAATAACAGATCATTGGTTGCCTGAGGAAAGGGTAGATTGGGCATGAAGGCAGGGGAAAAAAACAAGGTTTTCCAATGGACACAGAAAATTTTCCAGATTAACTCATTTAGATTGTTTTTATGATTGCAACAGGGTATGCAAATGTAAAGTTTCTCAAATGTTATGATCTAAATATGTAAAGTTGTGGTGAAGCACGCTTGTAATCCCAGCATTTGGGAGGCTGAAACCGGAGGATCCGGATTCGCGGCCAGCCTCAGCTACCTAGTGAGGCACTCTGCAATTTAGTGAGACCCTTTTTCAAAATAAAGAATAAAAAATAGGACTGGGGGTGTAGCTCGGAGGTAGAATTCCCCTGAGTTCAACCCCCAGTACCGCAAAAAAATAAATAAATAAATATGTAAAGTTTATTGTATGTTGATTATACCTCAATTTTCCTGTTAAAATCACTTCATACTTCAGATATTAGACTTGCTAATTCTAGCATTGCTGAGAAGGACTACAGTAATTGAGATGTGTCACCCAACAATGAAAGCACAGCATAAATGGTGTGTATAAGTGGAACTCACAGCACTTGTGGATATTTTCCAGCATCATCAATGGCATATGCAAGATAATCAATGCATAATATTTAATAAAGTCTCGATATTTAAATACCTAGAAGAACTTTAAATCTCCAATCTATCTACCTGTCCCCATTCATCAACATCCCCATTTAATTTTGTCAAATATGTTTTAGTTAAATATATTTCACTGGTATCAAACGTAATTGTGAGCTGGGCGTGGAGGCACATGTCTGTAATCCCAGTACTTTGGAGGCTGAGATAGGAGAACAGCAGACTTGAGGCCAGCCTCAGCAACTTAGCGAGGCCCTCAGTAACTTGGTGAGACACTGTCTCAAAATAAAAGAGCCAGCAGTGTACTTCTGAGGTAGAATGCCCCTGGATTCCATCTAGAGTGCCAAAAAAAATTAAAAAATAAAAATGTAATCATGTTACTCGGGAGTGGTAGCACATGCCTATAATTCCAGTACTTGGGAGGCTTGATCATAGGTTCAAGAATAGACTCAGCAAGGTAGCAAGACTATCAACAACCTAGTGAGACCCTATTTCAAAAACAAAAACAAAAAAAAAGGGTTGGGGGTGTAACTTGGAGATAGAATGCCCCTGGGTTCAATCCTCAGTAAAAAAAAAAAAAAAAAAAAAAAAAAAAAAAAAAATTTTTTTTTTTTTTTTTTTTTTTTTTTTGTAGTACTGGGGATTGAACTCAGGGGCATTCTACCTCCGAGCTATACCCCCAGCCCTATTTTTTTTATTCTTTATTTTGAAACCGAGTCTCACTAAGTTGCAGAGTGCCTCACTAGGTAGCTGAGGCTGGCCGCGAACCCGGATCCTCCGGTCTCAGCCTCCCGAATGCTGGGATTACAAGCGTGAGCCACCACACCCGGCTTGAAGGTGACTTCTTGACTATATAAAACCTTCAATTTTAAAGTTTCAGAACTACTGAAGGATCTTCTAACTCAACAAATTCAATAGTCTTTGTTTTATTCCTTACATATCAGAGAAGAATTTTTGGAGAATGTTTGGATATTAAGTTTAAAAAATGAAATGATGTTTGAATAATATAGTTTATCATAACCACCTATATCTGAGATTCTTATGTAAATGTCTCATATGAGAAAAATCTATTAAAGTCTATTAGATATTATATTAATTAGAATATAAATAATCCCTCATAACAAAGACAAATTATTTGTTAGCTACACAGAATGCACACACATGCACATTCATAAAGAGTCTTATCTTCACAATATGCATGTAAAATATATAATGGTAGTTCACAATTCATATATTTTAAACCAATTTAATCAGAATATTATGAGTGAATTCACTGGTTATTTGAACCTTCTTCCTAAAACAATCTAAATTTATACTTAATAGAGCATCTACTCTTATCTTTCCAGAGATATATATGTCTCTAACACATAACTGAGTATTCCAAGTGAGGACTGTGCCAATTTAATGTGGGCCTCATGGTAAATATTGCGGCAGCAGGAATGTCTTAGGTTTAGCCTGACAGAGTATATACCCTTGCCAAATTTATGCTTTTCTTTAAGTTTCTAAGTCTTCCTTGATGGTGCTTTTATATTTTATTATATTCCTAGTATTGCACTACTGAGTACATTTTTAAAATATTTACAAATAATTTTTGAAACACATTGTTTCTTTCATTCAATATTAACTGACTATCTGCTGCTGTTGCCAGGTATGGGTCTGGAGGCCAACACTGGCCTGGCAGACAAAGTTCAGATCATCTCATTTAAGACAGAAAAAAAAATGTAGTATGACCTATCACTCATTTGTCTATTAACACTAATGAATTTACCTCTAACTATTCACCTAAATTGGAGTTGGAGGTAGAATTAATATGTATCTTCATACTAAGATCTAGTGCTCACACACGTTGGAGGGTAACACCACAAAAATGGCTAAAGCCTCCAGGGAAGAGCAGAACTGGTAAAAGCAGAGATGGTAGAAGCAAAGAGGAGAATATATAGGATTGTGAGAGGATCCAAACCCACCTATTCTATTCTCTCTACAGTTCTTTGAAGCCTGCTTCTCCAAATCATACCTGCTATCCAATAGATCACAAGAATTCTTTGTAACGTCCCTTGTTTTGAAAGGCAGTGGTACCTGATTCATTTTTATGCTTCCAGGACCATACAACAGATCACACTGGTGAGAGAAACAAGCCGCCAATACACAAATTACTTATAATTCAAAATTTTGACATTACCCTTCCTGGTGACTTCATTGAACAATCAAGGAGAAGGTAGGAGACAAATGGAGTCCAAAATTCCTCACAGACCCATACCAATTTAGGGAGTTTTTTTAAAAGAACATGTATAAACATCTGAACATAGCTTTGAGGCATTTGTCTGCCACAGCCTCTTAACCTTCCTACTTTGGGGATGTGCATTCAATATAGGAGCTTTTGCAGGGATATTTTAAATACAAACCATAACAATGACTATAGTTAATAAAACTGTATTGTATGTTTGAAATTTTGCTGAGAGTAGAGTGTTTTTACCCCCCCCCCCCAAAAAAAAACATGTGAAGTGACAGAGATATCAGTTAACTTGATTTTGGCAATTTTATCTCAATAAAAAAGGGGAAGATAGAGAAAGAGAGACAATATTTCACAGAGCTGTGGCGTAAAGACTCTGTAGACAGGTTACTTGAGTTCAAATCCAAACTTGCAGTGGGCCTGCCGCTGTGGTTTCTTTTTCTGCCGAACGAACTGGGAGCTTGTAATAGAATAATAATAACACAAAAGACAGACAAGACACCACAGGCGGACACACACACAGACACCTTGCAAGGGGAAAACAGTATGATCATTTTATTGGGAGGCTTGGGTACACTTATATCGCAGCATGGCCATTGAGTACGTGTTTAACAGACATTATTTCAAAGACCAGATAGTGCCACACAATCGCCTCTGAGGAAAAACCTGTTTTCTTCCTTAAGGACTCTGTGCCTTATCTAGCAACTCTTTTTCGGGGAACTGAAACTGCATGAGCCATAAACTCTAGCCATTCTGTATCCTGGGTAGTTACAGATTTACTATCTTAAAGATCAGGATGCACAATAGTCACATACCTGCTCTGACTGAGCACCTCCAAAATCGCAGCCATTTTAGCTCCCTAAGTTTTTTGCTCCTTACACAAAACTCTGGCAGTTATGAGTTACATGAGTGCTTCATAACACAGTTTTTCACCTCTGTAAAACAGGGGAAATAGTAGAATCTACACTGATCCATTGTTTTTGAGGAATAGAGAAAATATACATGTATAATTAGAATTAGTAATTATTATTAATAAAACAGCTATGTGTTGTTCAATTAATTCGTTACTAGAAGACATGACAAAATTAAACTGATAATCATAACTATAATTCTCATGAACTTCAAACAATATATGTAGATATTAAAGATATAAGCAAATGATAGATTTTATACTTACATATGTATCTTCTAAACCATCTTTCAAAACAATTTTCTCTATACGATCTACTTAAAATTTAAAAGGAAAGTTTCAATTAATAGTGTTTGAAAGCAAAAAATACCACTACATTATTTTTATACTATTGGAAAAGATTCTGTTTTTTTCTAAATATGAGAGGAAGATTCAGCACCTACTAGATGAGCCCATTTCATATATTCTCATGTAAAGCCCATACCCATTGTGAAAATCGAAAATTACCTGTAATTTACAAATAAGAAACCTGATATCTGGTGAAATTAACTTAAGTACCCAAGGATACAACAGAAAAATGACATAACTGAGAATTATAGTCACTTGTTTTATCACATAAAATAATAAGTTAATATTTACTCAGTGTCTTCTGCTTATTCTTTGTTAGAGCCTTCAGAGTACCATTGCTTGATGGCATAACATCTGGTAATGTAGAAAATTATTACATGAATGAGGAAATTGAGAATCAGAGGGCTGAATAACTTGACCAAGGTCAAAAGCCAGGCAGGGATTTAGAGTATCTTCTCATGAAACATAGAATTTTAAAAAGCAATTGCATGTTGATTATGATCTTTGATCCCCAAACTGCATTTTTAAAGAAAATATTCTATACTCCTATGACACATCAAACAAACTACAATTTGATTTTATTAAAAGTGATTCTTAGTTTTTACAGCTATCGATGGAAACCCTGAAATAGCTGCATATAATTTAAGCGGGAAAAAAAATCAAAGGCTGGCTTGCTTCATAAAAAGTAGCTTGCTTTAGCCGGGCGTGGTGGCGCACGCTTGTAATCCCAGCATTCGGGAGGCTGAGACTGGAGGATCTGGGTTCGCGACCAGCCTCAGCTACCTAGTGAGGCACTCCGCAACTTAGTGAGACTCGGTTTCAAAATAAAGAATAAAAAAATAGGGCTGGGGGTATAGCTCGGAAGTAGAATGCCCCTGAGTTCAATCCCCAGTACCGCAAAAAAAAAAAAAAAAAAAAGTAGCTTGCTTTTACTCAAGACGAAAGAGAAATTTCAAAGAGCTCTTATCAAAAAGAGAAGCATTTTACACACATGAAAAGGTAAATGTGAAGCAATGGTTATGCTAATTATCTTGATTGTGATAATAATTCCTCAGTGTATACATATATCAAAACTTCACATTATAGACCTGAATACATGCAAATTTGTCAATTATAACTTAATAAAGCTGGAAAAAGTATATCTTGTTTTCTTGATATTTTAGTAAGTCATATTTAACATTTATGAGTAAAAGTGCAATTAGTCTGCTACAAATTCATTACATTTCAAAAACTGTTCTCTGGGCAACTATTATGGTTATAGGATATTCCTTAAGAAGAAGGCTAATGCAAAAAATAAGTTGAAATATGTAACTTTTGTTTTACCTTGAAATATTTCCAAAGGATATTTGAAGAAAACATTGAAAATCGAATTGTTTGACTTCTGAATATGTTCCTTGGCAACACAATAATAGTTAAATAGGAGATTGAAACGTAAGAGATGTGCAATTGCCGTTACAATGTTGTGGATAGCATACATATCCTGCCCAACATTCAATGAAAATGCAAAATTAAATGACACTGCTTTTGGCTGGCATCACTTTTTAAAAATGCATGGGGCAAGCACTGTTTTTCATCACACATGATATTTTAGAAATTAAATTTTAACTGAATTTGTCAATTTAAAGATGGCAACTGACAATAAATATCTTTCTGAAAAGTGTATCTTTCAGAGAACGACAGAATGACGACTATAAAAACTTATTTCTATCTTGTTTTAATGTGGGCTTAACATAAGAACAATTTTATTGTGCTCACATTAAACATTTTATTCAGACATTAAACAGAAGTTTTCTGAGGTTAAGTCTTTACCAAAGCTGAATATAAGCATGTTTACCAATTGTTTGGATAAGGCTTTCTTGTGCCAATGTCATAATAAGTCTCTTTTTCAGCGTGCTGACTTCCAAATTGTAATTTTTTAGAAATGTGTCTTAGCTATAATTCACAGTTATGCTGAACTAAATGAATACAGTCATTTTTTCAGCAAGTGAAAAAGTACTTAAAGCTACTATTGAAAAAATACAAGGTATTATGTTGATCATTGTTATTTTCTGGAGCTATCAGCTTAAATAACTTTGTTTCTATAAAGGGTCAGGAATAATAAGACATAATTTCAGAGTACTATATTATAAATATTGGATAGAGACTAAATTTACAAATATGAGTGGAAGCTACATTGCTATTGATTTTCTAATGCTGGGTAAACAGAGTTAATGCATTAAATTAAATTTTTGTGATATTCTGTAACACTTAATGACTTGCCACTGTATATGCTATATAAAAATATTTTTGTTGTGTGATGTATAAGGATAATTTTAGTCCACCAAGCCATGATCAGCATATTAATTTTTTTTTATTGATACTGGAAATGGAACCAAGGGGCATTCTATCTCCGAGCTACACCCCTGCCCTATTTTTTATTCTTTATTTTGAAACAGGGTCTCACTATGTTGTGGGGGGCCTCACTAAGTAGCTGAGGCTGGCCGCAAACCGGGATCCTCCGGTCTCAGCCTCTCAAGTACTGGGATTACAAGCATGTGTCACCATGCTGGCTTAGCATATTAAATTCTTATTGTCTAAATTTTATTCTTATAGTCTAAATTTGTATACATCTAAAGAATTTATAACATATAAATTATACTCATAGCATTTCCCTGTTGGATTTCCATCATCATCATACACAATACAAAGGTATTGTATTGTTTGATTGATTATTTGGATCTTTGTACTTTGAAGAGTGAATCACAAGTAAAAAGTCACTCTTGAACCAGCAGGAGTGATTAAAAATTTGCAATGCTATCCAGAAGAAGTAATCCATACGAGATAATTTTAGAGTCATACATTTAAGTTTAAAAGGCAATAGCAGAAGTTCAAAATGAGATAAAATTTGTTCAAAATCAGTTAGTGCCAAGCCAGGAATGGTACATCATGCTTATAAACCCAGTACTTAGGAGGCTGAAACAAGAGAATTTCAGGTTCGAGGCTAGCCTTAGTAACTTAAGACCCTCAACAACTTAGCAAAACTCTGTTTAAAAATAAAAAATAAAATAGACCTGGGATGTAGCTCAGGGATAGAATACTACTGAGTTAGATTCTCACTACCACATAGTCCCCCAAACAAAAACAGTAGTGTAAACTGTTTGTGGCAATACTTGCAACAAATACACAGGGAATTTATTTCCAGTAAAAATATACCCAAAACTTTAGATATAACACACACAGAAGCAAATGTTAAATCAACTTTTAAATGTGGAACACAATAAAAGAGTGAATCCACAATTGTTAAACATTAGTGGAGATGATCTTTTTATAGTGTGTCTACTACTCTATGGAGATGTTGTTGGAATCTTGATTAGTTATTGGCTACAAGTAGAAATCATGACACAAATTTTTAAATGAAAACACCCAGTGAATATGAACCCAAAATTTGCACTATATCTGAAGCCTCAAAATTATACATTTATTTATTTAATTGAAAATGGCAGATGTAAATGTAAATCCTTCCTGGACTGAATCACATATGAGAACCTCTAATAATCACAAATTTAGGAATAAAAATTACAAATGACTTGTGTAATCAATCAGCAATTTAAAGATTACTGGAGATAAAGTTATAAAAATAATTATTTGAAAAAATTCATCAGAATTCAACAGCAACAACAAATTAATCAATATGAAAGAAATAAAATAATTAGATATATTTAAAAGTCCTGAATATATTTAAACAGTACTCTAATGGAAAGAATATAATAGAAAGTGGTAATATAAAAAAGATAACAGCCTGGGGCTGTGCTGCATGCCTGTTTTTTGTTTTAGTGATACCTCACCCTTATTTAATTTTACTTTAGTTCTTTGAAACAGAGTCTTACTAAGTTTCTGAGGGTAGCTTTGAACTTTTATCCTCTTGTCTCAGTCTTCCAAGTACTGGGATTACATGCATGAACAGTGGTACACGCCTGTAATGCCAGTATTTGGGATACTGAGACAGAAGAATCTCAGGTTCAAAGTTAGCTAGGGTGACCCTGTTTCAAAATAAAAATAAAAAGTGCTAGGAGTGGATCTCAGAGGTAGGACATCACACACACACAACACACACACACACACACACACACACACACACACACACACATCACCTGAGAAAATCTCAGAGGCAATGAAAGACATCAATTTTCACTTGGACAGTAATTAATCCGATATATATATGTATTTGCATATATGTGTATAGTAAAACTTTTATGGTGTGATATTTTATACAATAAAAACAAAAAAGAAGACATTTAAAATAGCTATACTGAAAGTATGAAAAGAAACAACAGAATAAAAGCTAAGAATGCAAGACACAATTATCAAATGGTGGTAATTCATCATACTTCTTGTAACTTTACACTTTTTTCTTAAGGTAGAACAATGAAAGCAATATCCCAACTCAATTCATACTTCCTCCCCACACTTAACTCAACACCTGACTCTATTTCAAGCCATCCTATCCACCACTAACAATTAAAATGCTAAACTACTGCTAGGATCATGCTGGCATTCTATCAAAAAAGTATCAAAGGCTGCAAAATGTCTATGGATGAAAGACTAAGCTTCTTCTTCTGGAATTTACATTACATTCCTTAACTCTTTGACCTAACTTATATCAAAAGAATGTCCTCAGGGGAAAGATTTCACCGCAGTAGATTGTGAAAAAGGACAGCTGCACTGACTTCTCAAAACCAATCACATCACAGATGTGGCTCCAACACAAGGCAGTAAAGTAAATTTCCTGTTGGTTTCTAACCTGGTACCTATGGGTCCCCAAGATGCCCAGGTATACAATGCAAGAGTTTAGGAAAGACTGAAGAACTAGGTAAAACACACACACACACACACACACACACACACACTGTGTTTTCACTAAGCTCTTACTGTAGTGTTTCATTTCTTTCAGATGTGAATGGAGATAACCAATCTAAAGAGTGCTGAGCACCTAAAACTTAGTTGTTTTTAATCTTGACACGTTGTTTATATGTACTACTCATGACAATGAACAAACCATGGTATCTGTGAGGTGGGGCAAGAGCTAAAGTAATATACAGCAGAAACATGAATTAGCAGACAGTCCCTAGGGACATTCAGTTGGGTCCTAGGGTAGAAAGTTTGCCCCACTCCTGCAAGATCTCTAGCGATCAATGGCAGGACCACCACCAATGGTATCTTTGGAGTGACATAACTTAGCTGACTACACCACAGACTCAGAAGGCTACAAATATTCAATCAGGATGTTTAAGCACCACAAGTACCAAGGCTGGTGTTCAACAAGGTCTCATGTGATCATAGCTGCCCAAAGCTGGAGTGGTGTCCCTGGAGATAAATAACTCAGCCACCAAAGCCCCAGGCTCAAAAGTTTACAATCTATCCATGGTGGTGTTTGGGCCCTAAAAGGAAGGAGACCATGGGCCAGCAAGGTTTCATGTGATAGCTGGGAGAGCAGTAGCAGTGTCTCTGGGACAATTTATCTCAATCACCCACACTGTGGGCTGGGAACACAACACTCTCTTGGCCTGGTGAGTGTAATTCAAGTGGCTAACAGAGCACCACATGAATGCAACCAGCAGATCAGTGGTACTATCCCTGGAACAACAAAGCTCAGCGAGCTGTGTCACAAGAGCAGAACATTATAAACTCTGATCCTGTTGAGTTTGGGCTCAGTGACCACAGAGGCCAGAGGCCAGCAGTGCACAGGATTTCATGTGTTCCCAACCAGCAGAGCAGCAGTAGTGCCCCTGAGACATTAAATCTCAGCCAGCAGGCCACAGGCTCTGAACAGAACATTATAGTCTCTGATCCTGCTGAGTTTGGACTCTGCAGAAAGCATGGAGACCTATAGTCATTCAGAGACTACTGCTTGATTGCACTGAGAACTATACCCTGTTAAAGAGGTTCTAAGGAAACTAATTCAAAAGTCTAATTATGTGAGATAGATTTGTCAATATAGCCCAGCATATACCTTAATATAAAGGGACAGTAAATAGATACAGGACTCCCACACAAAGGGGAAGAAAATGTCCAGACAACATAGATACAAACCTGAAAATTCTGAAAACATGAAAATGAAGGCCAATGAGGAAATAATAAACTCCCAAAACTCAACAACAAGGGAGATGACCAATACTGAGATCCAGAAAATGCCAGAAGGAGAATTTGGAATTTGGATTTTCAACATGATCAAAGGCAGCCAGGCATGGTGATGCATGCCTGTAATCTTGGTACTTGGGAGAAAGAGACCAGTCTCTGCAAGTTAGTGAGGCCCTCAGCAACTTAGTGAGATCCTGTTTCAAAATAAAAAATAAAATATGGCTGAGGGTCTAAATCAGAGGTAGAACACTCTTGGGTTCAGTCCTCAATACCACACAGAATATATATGTATGATCAAAAACCTTAGAAATTAAATCAGAGAAAGAGTACAGAACATGAAAGAACATAGCAATATAGAGTTTGAGACCATAAGTAAGAACCAAAAAGTGGCCCTAGCAAAATGAAGGAGACAGTAAATGAAATAAAGATCTCAATAGAAACCACTTCTGGTAGACTAGTACACATGGAAAATAAGGTCTCACTCTTATAAGATAGCACATTCAAAACTGGCCACAGTATCAACAATGTAGAGAGGGTAATATGACAAAATGATCAGAATATTTAAGCAATATGGGATAATATGAAATGACCTAACTTATAAGTAAAAGGCATTGAAGAAGGTCTAGAAACACACACCAAGGTCATTAGAAACCTCTTCAGAGAAATAACGTCAGAGAATTACCCAAACATAGAAAATGAGATGGATATCTTAATACAGGAGACATTCAGAACCTCAATAAGAAAAGATAAAAGAAGAACATCTCAATGTCAGATAATAATCAAAATGATTAACATAGAGATCAAGGAAGGAATCTTATCAAGCACAAAAGAACAGGTGGCATAAAGGGTCAAAATAATAAGAATAATTCTGGCCTTCTCAACCCAAGGCATTAAATCCAGGAGGGACTGGTATGATGTATTCCAAACCCTGAAAGAAAACAACTTACAACCAAGACTGCTATATTCACAAAAATATCTTTCAAAATTGACAAATAAATAAAAACCTTGCAAGATAAAAAGAAACTAAAATAATTCATGACTACTAACCTGGCACTATAAAAAGTAATTAGAGATAAAACACACACAAAAAAAGAACAGAACCAGAAAATTCCATCAAATGGGCAACTAAGCAAAGGAGAAATAAAACTATATCAAACAGAAAATATGACTAAAAATTACAGAAAACAAGTCATCTCTTAATTATAACATTGAATGTCAAAGATCTAAACTCCTCGATTAAAAGGCATAGACTGACAATGTGGATTAAACAATATCATCCAACTATATTCTGCTTGCAAAAAAACCTCATCTTACAGGCAAAGATATTCATAGGCAAAAAAGTGAAATGATGGAAAAAGATATTCCATGAAAATGGAGAACAAAAACAAGCAGGATCCGGGCGTGGTGGCACGCTCTTATAATCCCAGCATTTGGGAGGCTGAGACCGGAGGATCTGGTTTCGTGGCCAGCCTCAGCTACCTAGTGAGGCACTCTGCAACTTAGGGAGACCTTGTTTCAAAATAAAGAATAAAAAGTAGGGCTTGGAGTGTAGCTTGGAGGTAGAATGCCCCTGGATTCAATCCCCAGTACCACACACACACACACAAAAAAAAACAAGCAGGAGTAGCAACTTTCATATTCCACAATGCATACTGTAAGCCAAAATTAATCAGAAGAGACAAAGAAAGTTACTTCTTATTAATAAAAGGAACAAGAAAATGCAATGATAGAAAAAACTTTATGCCTCAAATGTCGGTGTACCCACTTTTAAAAAAGAATTCTTCAGGACATTCATTAGGTCTCAGATAGACCCAAATATAATAATGTGGGGAGACACCTTTCCCACCTCCAGGTCAATCTTCCACAGAAAAGATCATTATAGACTCTTCAGACCTAAAGAACAATATAAAACAAATGGGCATAATAGGCATATACAGAACATTACATCTAACAACAGCTGAATACACATTCTTCTCAACTACTCATGGAACCTTTTCCAAAACAGAACATACTACAGGTCACAAAAAAGTACCAGCAAATCAAAAGAATGTAATATAATTGCTTGCATCTTTTCAGAGCATAATGGAATGAAAGTAGAAATTAACAACAGGAAGACCCAAAGGAATTACATAAATACATAGACAGAATGATACAGTTTTAAATGAGGACTGGATCATAGAAGAAATAAGGGTATAAATTAAAAAATTCCTAGAATTAAGCAGAAATAGAGATATAACATACTGAAATCTATGTAACTCTTTGAAGATGGAATTTAAGAAGAAAATTTAGGGCACTGAGTGCACACATAAGAAAAACAATATGTCACCAAATAAACTAATTACATACCACAAAGCCCTCAAGAAATAGGAACAACTATTCCCAAAGCCAGTAGGAAGCAAAAAATAATTAAAACCAGAGCAGAAATCAATGAATGAAGAAAAAAATACAAAAGATCAACAAAACAAAACCAAAAAGAAGATTGATAAGTTCTTAGTCAATTTAACCAAAAGAAAAAGAATCCACCCAAATTACTAAAATAAGAAATGAAAAGGGAAACATCACCACAAACATTGGGAAAATCCAGAAGATCATCAGAAGCTAATGTGAAAATGTATACTCCAATAAACTGGAAAACTTAGAAGAAACCAACAGATTTTTAGACATATACAACCTACCCAAATTGAACACAGAGAATGTAAAAAAAAAACTAAAACAACTGATAGCAAGCAAAGAGATAGAAATAGCAATAAAAAGCCTGCCATCAAAGAAAAGTTCAGGTCCAGACAGATTTCTCAGCTGTATTCAAGCTCCATGAGGCCAGTATAATAAAATACCAAGCCGGGCATGGTGGTGCACACTTATAGTCCCAGTACTTGGAGGGCTGAGACAGGAGAATCCCTGGTCACTGCCAGCCTCAGCTACTTAGTGAGGCCCTCTGCAACTTAGTGAGACCCTGTTTCAAATTAAAGAATAAAAAATAGGACTAGGGATGTAGCTCAGAGGTAGAATACCCTGAGTTCTATCCCTAGTACAGCAAAAAAATAAAAATAAAATACCAAAATTGAATAAACATACCTCAACAAAAGAAAATTACAGACCAATATCCTTGATGAACATGGATGCAAAAATTCTGAACAAAATACTAGTAATATACATTCAAAACCATATAAAAATTGTACACCATGGCCAAGTTGGTTTTATTCCAGGGATGCAAAGCTGATTCAACATATGCAAATCAATACATGTCATTCACCACATAACTATAACCAAGTTCAAAAATCATATGATCATCTCAATAGATGCTGAAAAAGCATTTGACAAAACCTGACACCCGTTCATGTTAAAAACACTCAGAAAATTGAAATAGAAGAAACTTACCACAACATCATAAAGGCAATATAAAATAAACCCAAAGCCAACCTCACATTAAATGGGGAAAATCTGTGACAATCCCCATTAAAAACAAGAACAAGACAATGATGCTCACTATCATTACTCCTTTTCAATATATTACCCAAGACTCTAACCAGAGCAATAAGACAAGAGAAGGAAATCAAAAGAATACAAATAGGAAAGAAGAACTGAAATTGCCTTTTTTGCAGATGGCATAATCCTATACTTACAAGATGCAAAATTTTTCTAGAGATAATTAATAAATTTAGCAAAGTATCAGCATACAAAATAAATCTAAAAGATCAATAATTTTTCTATATGCCAAACATGACTCTACTGAAAAAGAAATCCAGAAAACAATTCCATTCACAGTGACCTCAGAAACAATAAAATACCTAGGGACAAATTTAACCAAGGAGGTAAAAGTCCTATTCAATAAAAATTTAAAAACACTAAAGAAAGAAATTGAAAAGGATATTAGAAGATGGAAAGATCCCATGCTCTTGGATAGGTAGGATAAATATTATCAAAAAGACCATTCTACCAAAAGTTTTCTACAGAGTCAATGCAATCCCTATCAAAATACCAATATCATTCTTTGCAGAGCTATACAAATCAGTCCTCAATTTCATATGGAAAAACAAAAAACTCAGAATAGATATTGCAATTCTCAACAATAAAAACCACACAGGAAGCATCATAATACCTTAACTCAAATCATAGTACAGAGCTATGATAATAAAAACAGCATGGTATTGGCACAAAAACAGACACATAGATCAATGGAACAGAATAGAAGACACAGAAACAAATGCACACACTTTAAGCCAACTGATTTTTTACAAAGATGTCAGACACATACTTTGGAAAAGAGACAGCCTTTTCAAGAAATGGTATTGGGAGAACTAATTATCCATTTGTAGAAAAATAGAATTAAATCTCTACCTCTGATCCTGTACAAGAGTTATCTCAAGATAGATCAAAGACCTGAAAATTAGACCAGAGCCATTGAAATTACTAGAGGAGGACATAGGTCCAATTCTCTGACATATGGGCACAGGTAGAAACTTCCTCAATAATATCCCCTAACCTCAGGAAATTAAAAAATTTAATCAATGGAATGACATTGAACTAAAAAGTTTCTATTTATCAAAGGAAACCAGCAAGAGCCTAAAGAGAGAGCCTATAGAATGGGAGAATATCTTTGCTACTTATTCATCTGATAGAGAACCAACATCTAGAATATACAAAGTACTAAAAAACTGAATGCTAAAAAAAGACCCAATCAAGATATGGGCAATTGAGCCAGGCGTGGTGGTGGACACTTGTAATCCCAGCACTTGGGAGGCTGACAGGAGGATCCAGGTTTACCGCCAGCCTCAGCAACTTAGTGAGGCCCTCTGCAATTTAGTGAGATCCTGTTTCAAAATAAAGAATAAAAAGTAAGTCTTGGGATGTAGCTCAGAGGTAGAATGCCCCTGAGTTCAATCCCCAGTACCACAAAAAAAAAAAAAAAAAGAAATAAATGGGCAGTTGAACAAAATAGACACTTCACAAAAGAAGAAATACAAATGATCAATAAATATATTAAAATATTCAACATTGTTAACAATCAGGCAAATGCAAATCAAAACTACATTGAGATTTTGTCTAACCCCAAATTCCAAAGATAATTAACAACAAGACAAACAACAGTAAATGCTGGTGATGATGTGAATAAATAGGAATTCTTCTACACTGTTGGTGGGATTGCAAATTAGTACAGCCGCTATGGAGATCAGTGTAGAGATTCTTCAGAAAACTGGAAATGGATCCACCATATGATCCACCTATACCACTTCTGGGTATATTTCCAAAGGAATTGAAATCATAGAGAGTGAAAGGGAAAGAGAGAGAGACACTACCAAAGGGGTCTCTGTTAATAATTGGTTCAAAACTGATACATTGGTTTGGAAGTAGGTAGCACAGAAAAGTGGTCCTAGAGGTAGCCCCACTAGTTTGGACATTTATCTGACTACTGCTATTCAGATGTCCTTTTAAAAGTTATATTATGCCCTGGTACTCACAACCTGGATGGCTTCAAGATGACTAGTGTGGCATCCTCATATGGAATTTGAAACCATGCCAGAGACACACACTGTTCTTTTTTTTTTTTCTTTTTCTTCTTTTTTTTTTTTTTTGTGGTACTGGGGATTGAACTCAGGGGCATTCTACCTCCAAGCTATACCCCCAGCCCTATTTTTTTTTTTACTTTATTTTGAAACCGAGTCTCACTAAGTTGCGGAATGCCTCACTAGGTAGCTGAGGCTGGCCGCAAACCCGGATCCTCCGGTCTCAGCCTCCCGAATGCTGGGATTACAAGCGTGTGCCACCACGCCCGGCTCACACTGTTCTTTATAGAATACTTAAGAGCAACTAGAGCTAGTTATTAGAAAAATGATGTACAGATTATACTATATTACACATCCTTTAGTTCTTACATTTACACATTAAATTTTAATAGTGTTTTAGAAGTGACTTGTTGCTATATTATGAAGAAGCATGTTTGTAGCCATCTCTAAATTTTATTTATTAATACTATGTTATTGCAGTGAAAATAAATTTAACAATTTCTATTACTAAAGTACAAGTTAACCTCAAGAACTAATCATCTTCACCTAAATATTTGCTTTCTGCAAAACAAACTTCTCCCTGAGAAACAGAAGTGCACTTGCATACTTCACTATTTCATGTAAAGAACACATTGTATGTTTGTTTACTTGTTTTATTTTCCTTCATTTTCTGATTAAGATAATGCCATATTGGTGAAATTAGATTTCATATGTTCATGCCTGGGTCACAGTATTCAATAGCTTTTCCTTTTCTCAAATGTGTTGGCAAAAAAGGTAATTTTTAGCTGGGCATTGGTGGCGCACGCTTGTAATACCAGTACTTGGGAGGCTGAGACTGGAGGATCCAGGTTCGCCATCAGCCTCAGCTACCTAGTGAGACACTCTGCAACTTAGTGAGACCCTATTTCAAAATAAAGAATAAAAAATAGGACTGGGGGTATAGCTCGGAGGTAGAATATCCCTGAGTTCAATCCCCAGTACCGCAAAAAAAAAAAAAAAAGTAATTTTTTCTTGGTGCATTGTAATTATACATCATACTGAGATCATACTGAGGGTCAGAGTGATAGAAACATACTTGCACACAGCATTCATTTTGTGTTTCCCTCCAGATCTTACCCTATTTCTCCCTCCATAGATGATATGTATATCAATGTATATAACTTCATATATATGAAATTATTATTTGAATTGTTTCCATTCCCAGATCTCCCCTTTCTCTTTCCACTATTCTACTAGTGTCTCCTCTCATTCATCTGAAGTCCTCATTATTTCCCAGTTTCTCTCTAGCTTCCACATATGAGCAAGAACATATGACTCTTCACTTCTTCACTTTCTGTGACTGGATAATGTCACTTAATATTCTTAATTTCCATCCATTTTCCTGCAAATGACATAATTGTGTTTATTTTTATGCCTGAGTAAAATTTCATTGTGTCTATATACTATAATTTTGTAATCCATCCATCTTTTGATGGGCACCTAGGTTGGTTCCATAGTTTGACTCTTATGAATTGTACTGTTATAAACATGGAAATGCCTATATCCCTGTAGTAATCTGACTTGATAATTGCTGTTCTAACTGGAGTTAGATGAAATCTCAGTGTCATTTTGATTTGCATATCCCTTATTACTAATGATGTTGAACATTTTCATACATTTATTGTCCATTTGAAAAAGATTTACCTAAGGTTTTAAATCTCTCTTAGTTTTTCTCTTTAAGTTAGTGGCATCAACCTTCTTTAGGGTTGCTCAGTATCATTAGCACTTTTGCCCATTTTTTCTTTCAAATCTACTCTAACCAATCATCATCAAACATACCCGTGATGAATATTGTCAGGTACCAACAAAGCATTATTACCCTAGTTGTCAGGGTCCTGTAGAAAGATAACATTTGGCTTTCAACCTTTTCTTAGGGTTTCCTCAGCTGAGGAACACTTCTCTCAAGATCATACCTCCTTCTGAGACTAATGAACTTCCAATGACTTACCAACAAAAGGGTATAAAGGCCTGACGCAGTTGCCCCAGCTCAGTATAATTCTGAAGGGTCATCTCAGCTATAAGCATTTCTCAAGGGGTCAACTGAGGCCTTAAGTAAGATTCTGTTATAGCTCAGTGTCTTCCTTTCTCAAATTATATTTCAAATCCCATCACCAAACACACACTGGATACCTGTCAATAATAAACATCTCGCATGCTAACCTGTCTTTACAACTGCTTCTCTGGGACTTCAATTTGTGATGGAAATATTCTGCCTTATTATTTCTCTTGAAAGTACCCTCCTATCCTCACTAGTCTAGTTCAGTCTTTCACTAACTTACATTCTGAATAGCCATTCTGAACTTTTATTTCATGCCTAATGGACTTTAAAATAAATGATCTTCCTACAGACACACATGGATTTTATTTGAGCTCACTGACTAATACAATTGCCTTTCAGATAATTTGCACTAAATGCTTATGTTTGAACCTATTTTGTAGGAAATCCAAATTAAGGTGCTTGCATTGATAATTGATGATCTAGAATAGGGATCAACAGATTTTAGTGACAAATCTGGCTTTTTGTCTGTTTTTGTAAAAAATTTTTATTGGAACAGAGTTGCTCTACATTCATTTGTGTATTGTCTACTGTGCACTAATGCTGTAACAGTATGGTTGAATAGTTTCCACAGGTACTCTATGGCCCTAAATATAAAATATTTACTATATGGCCTTTTAAAAATATAGTTACCTAATCTAAATTATTGTCAAAAGCCTCTAAATGATCTTCCAGACATAACTTTCCTATATCTCCCCTTTCATTTGTTTTATAAATTACATCCAGATTTCTCTTTCTAAAACTCAGTTGATTGATGACTCTCACCTCCTCAAGTCCTTAGTGCCTATATTATAGTAATATAAAACTTTGCCCTATAAATTTTGCCTGTGTTTCCAACTATAAGTCACTTTACATTCTCTACCATTCATGTGCATTTCAGACATATGTCTCTATTATATACAGAAATTGTTTATACAAAGGAAAGCGTATTAAATATAGCAATTTAATTTATCTTCTGTTCTTTTCAATAATTTCCATCCCAAAAGGAGCTTTTTTTTGGTGTGTGTGTGTGTGTGTGTATGTGTGTGTGTGTGTGTGTGTGTGTGTGTGTGTGTGTATTTTAGAGATGGAACTCAGGGCCTTGTGGATGCTAAGTACCTACTCTACTATTGAGTTATATCTCTAGCTCCTATGTTTTCAATAAGGTTATTTACACTGTTTCAATGTCCTCCCTACACATATTGACCAATTAGTCCCAGCTCATACTTCGAGTTTCAGATAAAACCCAGTATCTCTGAGGAAGCCCTCTCAGACCCCTACTGTTAGGATTGATCTCTCTCCACTATGTCTCTCAGCACTGTGTTTGTATATAATATGATATAAACTTTCATTATATCATACTGTACTTGAGAATATTTATGAATATCTATTTTCACAATCATATATGAATTCCTTGTAGTCAGGAACCATACCATATCCATCTTTGTATCCAGTGGTAATTCTAAAATCAATTAGCAAGTATATAAGTATATATCAGAGTTCTTACTAATCAGAAGGGAAACCTTATCCAGGACCTGAGAGCGTTTGATGAGATATGTGTTAACCTTTTGGTTACTACTAGATTGTTGGGAAGTTCATGGAGGCCTGAAAGTGGGGCTGTGATAACTAGACTTATAAGGAGCACATTATAGTAAAAAAAATATGACAATATTTTAACAAGCAGAGTATAATTGTTTGAATGCCAGCCTTGTTCATAAATACTATGTTTACCAAGGCTTTTCTAATTATAGACCCTTAGCAAATAATTGTTGTTTACTAAAGAACAGAATGGTAAATGAGTATTTTTGAAGACCACACGCAAGCATACACATAAGTACATATATATATATATATATATATATATATATATATATATATATATATACACACACACATATATGTGCAAATGCTGTTGTACATCTTTGACAAACATGAATAGAGAAAATGTCACATAAGTGTGAAAATTCTAGTTTTCTTTATATTATTTAAAATTAGTTAACAGCTGCTCAAAAGGAATTACATTTACAGTGCTTTAAAGCATTGTAGAAGTCTTTCAATAGTACTATCAATAAAAATGGAATTAGCCTTTTCTTGACTAGCTCAATTTTTCTAGTGCATAATGGCAGCATGAATTGAACTCTAAGGGAGAACTCTGTACAGAGCTATCATGATCATGCCTTGCAAATATTTTTCAAAATAATGAAGCCTGAAAAACCTTTTACATCACCAGTAAAATTTATTCTAATCCATCTTAACTTTGCAATATATCTGACTTGCTCTTACTTTGCTAAATTTCTTTTAAAATTATCCATACAAGCATATTACAATAGTACATATTTCCTTTTGCAAATAGTCATTGAAATGAGCTCACAATTGCTGAAAAGCAAAACACACAAAAAGGTTACACAAAGGAAAAGCATATTAAATATAGCAATTTAATTTTTCTTCTGTTCTTTTCAATAATTTCCATTCCAAAAGGAGCTTTTTTCAAGTTTGTCATAAACATTCTTAATTTAACAATGCTGCACAGGTCACAGTGCCTCTTATGTTCATCTTTATAAATTACAGACTGTGCTCCCTTATATACAACAGGATATTGAGATTCATTTTTATCTAAAAATAACTAATAAAATTCTGAGGAACTTATGCCCTTCGCAAAAGAATAAAGTTTAGCATTGATGTAGCACTTATATGGTGATTAAAATTAAACTGAAATCAATTTTAATCAAATTATATTTCCCAAATTATAAGCAAAAATGGCCATGTTACTTCATTGAATATTTGGAATAAACTTATTATAGTTCAAGTATGCCAAGTTTGCTAAGCAAAAGCTTTAAAAGTAATGGGAACATTTCAGAAATGTCTACCAACTATTAATGTGACATTTAAGGTCAAGTGTGCTAGGAGATAAAGATTGAGCTGGTAGACTTTTTCATTACAGTGTGTTCTCTTAAAGTGACAGCAAATGATGGGGTCAAGCAGTGCTACAAATTTATGCCAAGGTTTTGTCATTTAAAAACTTCTGCTTGTAGTTAGCAGTTGGGTTTAGTCAGCTATGTAATTCTTTCTTTCCTCTGGCTGTCTACACATTCCACACTATGAATGGATCCTTCCATCAAAAATCATTGGTTCTCTCATTTTTACCTGGTTCAATTCCTCAATTCCTTTTATCTCCCTGCTTATTCCATTAACAATGCCATGTTTACTGTGTTCAATCTTATACACATCATCCTACTTAATTATGAACTGGTTGCTTTTCAGACACTTCCTCAGTCATCTTCCAAAAAAAGGTTAGGTCTACCCCTCCAGACTCAAAGGAAAATGAGCAGGACATTGACTGAACCTGATAGAGGACTTCAGGACATTATTCAACATACTTATTTAATTTCCTTTGGATAAATCACTTACCTACTATCCCTATATCCCATAGATGCAACAACTATAACTTTGGCAGCTGACATACCTTATGTGAGTTGTTATTGGCAGAGGGGTCATTATGAACTTTATTATCAAATAATTGATTTTGTGTGCTCTGGCCTTTCTAGCAGCTCCTTCAAGAACTGACTCAGACAGTGCTTCTTTTTGTTTCATCAGACATGAAGCATTTCCAGAGCTTAGCAGCTATTACTAAAATTATTTAAGGGTAACAGAATTGATGGTAGAAGTAGTGAGCAAGGGAGAACATTTAAGAAAATCATCAGTCATACCAAAATGCCTGGAAAGGAAGAGGTTGAGAAAGGAGATATGTGGGGTAATAGGCCTTTTGAAAGCTTTTGCATTCAAAGAATGAGAAAAAAAACTCTGTGCATGAGTCTTTTTGATGCCTCAGAAAACCATGCCAAGAGTTGATAAAAGACCTGAGAAAATCCAACACTTACTTCCAGCTGATCTTTAGGCTCCCCTAGAGTACAAGTAAAAGCTAAGTCAAAATGTTGAACAGCCAGGCTAAGCATTGAAGGAACATTCAACACATAGTAAATCTTCAAAGATTGAGAGAATATTTTTATTTTTTCCTTTTCATGGCTCAAGGCATTTGCAGAAACTATGTGAAAACACTAGTTGACTACTAAGCTAATGAAAAACAGACTTAGTGGCTACACATAAGAAAGAATGCAGAACTTACAGGATAGTTTTAAAGGTCACTTAAAAAAAATCCACAGAAAAAATCCACAAAAACCAGCAGAGCCAAATGCAGAGAAAGGACAGATTCTAACTTCCAAATTCACCACATTATAGCAAAATGTCCAGTTAGTTTTTTAAATAAGACATGTCTAAAACAAGTAAGTATAAACCCTTCACAGAAAAAAAAGAAATTAATAGAAACTGTATACTAAAACACAGGCATTGAATTTACCAGAAAATGATTTCAAAATAACTGTCTTAAAGCCTTAAAGGACTAAAAATAATACAAACAAATAACTAATGAAAGCCAGGTAAAGAATACATCCCTGTCAGGCATGGTGACACACACTTGTAATCTCATTACTCCCAAGGCTGAGACAGGAGGATGGCAGGTTCTTGTCCTGCCTCAGTGACTTGGTGAGGCCCTCTGCAATTTAGTGAGATCCTGTTTCAAAATAAAGAATAAAAAATACGGAACAGGGTGTAGCTTGGAGATAGAATATTCCTGGGTTCAATCTTCAGTACTAACATATATATATCCCCAAATATAAAATATTAATAAATAACAAGTATAGGAAGAAATCATTTAGAAATGGTGAAGGTAAAAACTATAGTAACTGGAGAGTGGTTTCACAATCAATACAAATAAGGGGAAAACAGAACCTGCAAATTGGAAGATAAGTCTATTGAAATTATCCAGTCTGAAAGAAAAAAGAATAATAAAAAATTAATGGAACCTGAAAGACAATGGAATACTATTAAGCATACATATACATAATGATAGTCTCAGAGATAGAAGAGAAATAAGAGAGTCAAGGACTTTTACTACTAGGCAAAATAGAAGTGGAGAAAGTGGACATTTTCATTTGTCCCTAATCATAGAAGGAAGATTTTCAGTCTTTCACCATTGACTATGATGTTAATTGTGGGATTTTCATATATTGCCTTTATCATATTCAGGTAGTATCCTATTCCTATTTGTGTGTGATTTATATCATGAAGCGGTATTGACTTCTGTAAAATGCTTTATATTCATTAATTGAGATAATTATGTTGGTTTTATGTTGAATTATCATTGCATTTTAGGAATAGATGTCACTTGGTCATAGTTTATAGTTCTTTTAATATACTTTTGAGTTCAATTTACTAGTATTTAGTTGAGGAAATCTCACAGATTTTGTCATATATAGTTGTATACGTTTTATTTCCTTTTTTAGGGGGAAGGGTCCTGGGAAGTGAAACGCAGGGCTTTTTACCTCTGAGCTACAACTTAGCCCTGTTTTACTTTTTATTTGGAAACAGAGTCTTGCTAAATTGTTGAAACTGGCTTCAAATCTGCAATCTTCCTGTCTAAGCCTCCCAGTTTACTGGGATTACAGATGTGTGCCTCTATGCCTTGTTTGTAATTTTCTTTTCTTACAGTGTCCTTGGTTTCAGTATAAGAGTAATGCTATTCTAATAAAGTAAATTTAGTATTGCTCCCATTTTTTCAGTATTTTGGAAGGTTTGGATAAGAATTTGTATAAGTTATTCTTTAAACATCTGGGCCAATTCTGGTGGAACATGCCAGTAATCCCAATACTGTGGAGGATCATAGCTTCAAGGCCAGCATGTGCTAAGTTAGTGAGACGCGTTTTCAAAATTTTTAAAAAAGGGTGCAGGTATGGCTCAGTGGTACAATGCCCCTGGATTCAATTTTCAGTACCAGGAAAAAAGAAAGAAAAGGAAAGAAGAAATAAAAAGAAAAATTATATGATAGTATTCACCAGTGTGTTTTTCTTGGCCATGTTTTTCTACTACTTTGTGTACCTTGTGCTCATTTGTTGAAAATTAAGCATTTAAAAAACTGCCACATCTCCCAGACTTTTCAGACTGGTTGTATACACAGGATGACCTTTGTTAATCAGCCCAGTATGGAAACTGGATATTCTCAAACCTTTTCAGAGTTTACAGTGTTCTATGGGCCTATAGATGTGCTTTCATTTCAGTTCAAGTGTACAAAGCAGTTTTCAAATGGATAAATTTTTCTAAGATTATCATTCCTACTTTTTCTGAGAGACTTTTTGATTTCTATTATATTCCTCTGGCCACATTTTCTGGCCCTCAGATTACTAGGAGTCTTCACTCTCTCTGCCTAACTAGAGTATGTTGATGCCCAGCACTGCTTTTAGCTGCCTCTAACTTGACATCCAAACTATGTTTCCCTTTTGGTTATTGTTCTAAGCCACATGAGACAGAGATCAGTCTTTTAGGCAGCCTCCAGACAAACCAGATTGTTGTAAACATGTTCTACTCTTTTCCTTCTATCCCAAGGAAGGAATAAGGGATTGAAAAACTTCCTCCCAACTTCTATATGCTGCACAAGGGTGAACAAGGCCAAACAAAAGTGCTGCAAAAATTGTATACAGTTTTTGCTTGGTTAGGAATTCACATAGTTGCTGCACCTACTTAAATGTTTTCTAGAGTTCTCATAAAGCTATTTTGTTCTATGTGTTGGCTACATGGCATTTCTGTGAGGGACTGGTCTGGAACCAATTAGTTCACTATCTTGTTTTCATTACCCTCTCTGGGTCAAACTTTAGTACTTCTACAATTTTGAAGTTCTTTTCAATAATAAACTGTCACTTAATCAAAATTTACTATGTTTGCTATTATTGAAGTGCATTTGAAATTCTTTGTTTACATCATTGATAATGTGGTAATGGGTAATCTGTGATATAGTTCAAGTTTGACATAAGTTATCAAAAATAAATGTTTACCCTTTTGGCAATTTAAAAGAAAATGCCTTTTCTAGTCAACAGTAGAGCTAAAATTAGAATCTAAGCTTCTGATGCATGTTTCTGTATATTTTGCAGATTCTTACATTTTCAGCAGTCCAATACAAGACTCTGCTCATCAATTTCCTATCTCAGGGAATAGCTCAGGTTGCCTGGTACAGTGAAAACAATAAGTACTTGTAGAATGGATGATCTACATCTACTAATGCATTTGATGGATAAAAAAAGTATTTTTCATACATAATAGAGGTAAAATTAATAAATGATAGAGAACCACAAATTATTATATAATTTAAAAGAAGACTTAAAATATAAGACAAGATTTCCTAAATATCAACAGTATAAGTTCTGTACTCCTTGCATTCTTGAAAATTGCCAACAATAGAATTGAATTTAAGTGTTCAGACACAAAAAATGGTAATTATATGAGGTTATGCATACATTAATTAGCTCAATTTAACCATTCTGTAATGTATGCATATTTCAAAACAACATGCTGTACACAATAAATATATGCAATTTTATTTTTCAATTAAAGTAAGTAAATGAATAAATAAAAATGTTATTAATTTTTTAAACTAAAAACTCACACAATTTCCATTTCCAGAACTTTTCTCCTTGCTTTTGCCACCTCTACTCACACATTTGTTCACTATCTGCATGCTGACTCTACCTAAGCTCATGAACAATATCCCATACTCTGAATTTTCTTGACTCTATTAACTGTTATTAGCCCTGGGGCTCAATCTATAAGATACATTCTAGATTAGAGACTTAAGTGTTTATTGTATTATTCAAACTACCTAACCCACTTGCATTCCCCTGAGGACACCAATGCCTTAATCCAAATAAAATATGGGCATTTGGGGACCTGTTGGAGCCTGATGGAGGTATAGACTTGCAGAAAGACATTTTTACAACACTGAAACCATGCCATGTAAAGCAGATAACCTGCTTAAGGCCAGGTATAAAGGAAGTTGGCTGGCAGGAAGAAACAATAAATGTTGGCCTTTGTACTTTCCATTTAGGAACCAGAGAATTAGTCTAACAAATAATGATTATATTTCTTTAGCTATAAGATAATTTGCACATACTATTGGAACATTCTGAGTCCACTATAGCATAGATGCTGGATGAAAAAATACCTCGTGAAACTGAGGAAGAAAGAGGATAAATGCTGGATGAAAAAATACCTCGTGAAACTGAGGAAGAAAGAGGATAAGTAGATTATTTCAAATTATAACTTTCCAAAGCTAGCATCTGAAATTTTTGTGTTTCACTCAAATATAGCATAGTATTATTTCTTATAAGTTTAGGGAATATATTTTTATCCTGATAAATTAATAATAATGATGATGGCAGAAACAAAAGTAACATTTAAATAGCAGACACAATTTTCCAGGCCTTTTCTTAAAGACATTAACTATATCACCATATGGTCTTTATTCAATAATTATTCAACACTATCTCAAAAATGAAGAAATTGAGATTTACAGCAGTTAAGAGACTTGTCTCAGGACAGGACACAGAACTGTTGAATGCTATATACTAGAGCTTGAACCTTTTCCTATTCTGACTGTACTATATTCTCTGCCAAGCACAAGGAAACTAATAACTATCTAAGCTGCTATTATTCTAGGAAGTTAATATTTTCCTTGTTTGCTCTCTCATTATATCAGACATTTGACCTAAGCTTAAAATGAGGACAATTATGTTACTAATATTCCAACTTTATTAGATCTTCCACATTAGGTTCAAGTTTTTTTTTTAATAAATTGTCTTATTCTCTTATAAGGTCAAGATTAATGATCTTGAAAATTATGATCTTTGAAAATTATGACCTTCTTTGTTTTCTTGTCAAGCAAAATGTTAAACCTACTGGGGATGTTAAGTATATAATTTTTTCACCTAATTAATCTTAATTAAACAATTTACTTTTAACCAAAATTCATGAGTATATTTCCAGTTTATTTGCTTGTACTCAGTTTCATCAAAACAGAGAAATGTAGGAAGCAATAATCAGCAGTGCCACACTCAAATTCAACTTCAATATGTGCTTTATATTTTACAGAGTAAATTAATCATATTATGAAATTCATTATAATATTGACCTATGATTAACAATGAGTTAAATGTAGTCAAGCTAAGTATAGTCAGAAAAGATAAAGAGATATATTTCTATAGCAAAGAAATAAATACAAATAATTTTAAGTAGGTATATTGAGAGGTTTTTGACATTTTCAAATGATATTTCTGAAAATATGATTTTTTCTTTTGCAGTCACACTCTTTAATTTTCTTTATATTTGCATTTCTCTCAGCTCACCAACTTCAGTCCCTAGTTCCACATTTGCCTGAAGAGATTGTCCCTTATATAGTATTAAGAATCAATTCTAACCATTATTGTTCCTAGATTAAACTGTCATAACAAAATTAATCTTCATGAAATGCTCAGATTTTAATATGTCTAGTATTTCATCCCCATCTATGCAGTAAAATCTTAGCAATAACTTTTTCCCTATATATAAGATCAGTGGAAGTGTTTTCTTCATTAATTCTTCCCCACCCCAACCTCCCCTAGATCCTCTCCATTGCTCTATTGGGGTTTCTTCTCCATTATCTAAAACCCCTCTTGCATCCTGATTTCTCCCTAGCTTCTGCATATGAGAGAAAACATATGATCCTTCACTTTCTGTGACCGGCTTGCCTCACTTAACATAACGTTCTCCAGGTTCATCCATTTTACTGCAACTGACATAATTTTGCTCTTATTGCTGAGTAGAATTCCAATATATATATATATATATATATATATATATATATATATATATATATATGTATATATATATACATATATATATATGTATATATATATATATACATATATATATGTATATATATATACATATATATATATATATCACATAATTTTGTATTACATTCATCTGTTGATGGGCATCTACCTAGATTGGTTCTATAATTTGTCAATAACATTTTTACTCAAACAAGATTTATGATTTCTACCATTTGTCCTCATTCATTTTGTCATGTTGTAATGCCAAATACAGATTCTAGCATGTGAAAGAGGCTCACTAACACTAACTGAACAAATGGATAAATAACTTAATAAATAAATTAATGAACAAATTTCAGTATTTTAGCATAACATTAAGAGCTTTATGACTTTTGGTCCAATATTCGTGATACAATATACAAATTTGACTATGGTTCCAAAGGATCCTTTACCATCTTCAAAATCAAGTCAAAAATTTTCCAGTGACTCATATCAAGCTCCCCCTTCCACTTTTCTCTTTAACGTTATAACTTAAGATAAATTCCTTATTTCTACCTCAGGCTTTTATTTTGTCTCTTATATCTATGCAAATTATATTTTTGAAGATAGCACATAAATAATTTAAGCAACTGGTGTAATCCAACTGTGAACTAGAGACAAGAAGAATTTAATGATTTTTCCCTAAGGTGTGTTATTATTTTTTAAGAAGAAACTATGTCTTAAATTCTTACTTGCAGACCACTTTCAGTGATCCAAACTGCAGGCAAGTATATGTAGCATCTCCTACAAATATATGTAATCTAATGCATAATTAGTATCCACAATATATGCAGAGATAGTCTTAAATAAAATTGTTTTCTCACTATTAGTTTCCTATGTTTTGTATTATCTAATTATACAGTAAGTAAGGATATTTTCAGATAAATTATAACAATATGATAATAAGCTTTCCCCATTGAAATAACTGTTACTCACCTTCCTGAAGTATTCAGAAACACACATTATTTGTCAAACTCTGCCATGCTCCTGAACTGATATATGTTAAGTCTTGGATGATAAAAATAAAACATATAAATTGTATAAGAATGTGATTTGTTCATTTCCCAGTTTCTTCCAGTCTGCAATCTTTGTTTTGAGCTATCAAAGTATCTGAGATTATTGTATAGGAATCCATTTCTGTCATACAGGGAAGTTCTTATAAGAAACAGGATATGTTTCTTAAAATGGCCCTAGCCTCCCAAGTACTGGGATTACAAGCGTGCCACCACACCCAGCTCCACAGTCTGCACTTTGGGTCAGCAGAAACCTGTTTTTTTCTAGACTCTGGCAACACACTCTGGTATAGGAGACAGCAGGACTGGGAGGTCAGCACCCTTGTAATCCCAGTACTTAGGAGACTGAGACAGGAGGATCCAGGTTCATGTCCAGCTGCAGCTACTTAGTGAGGCTCTCTGCAACTTAGTGAGACCCTATTTCAAAATAAAGAATAAAAATAGGGCTGGGGGTGTAGCTTGGAGGTAGAATGCCCCTGGGTTCAATCCCCACTACTGCAAAAAAATAAAATAAAAGGGCAAGGGGTGGAAAAGCTAGACAGCATAACCTTTAACACAATTTTTGCTCCAATGAAGACTTTTTTGTTATCCTGCTGGTTTATCCACGAAAAGCTTTGCTATTTCTTTAAGGTCTCAAGCTGGTTGCATAGGCTATCTTTTGTTTCTCTTATCTACTCTGGTCTTTTACTGTCAAGGATATGATATTTTCTCTGAAATTTCCATTTTTAAACTTCATAATATCAGGGTGTTGTTATAAAAATATCTTAAGCCCTATGGTAGGATACAGTATAAAACCATAATACAAATTTTACTATTGTACTTTTCTTTGCATTTATTGCCAATATAAATAAGTAATCAATAAACAACAAAGAATGAATGTATCCTAAGGCCTAATTCCATGTGAGGAAATTGTCCAGAAAGTTAGAAACTAATTAGACATATAAATCGGTCAAGTCTTGTGACAATGACACTAACTGCTGAAGTTTTAATTCAGAAAATGAGAAACACTTAAAAAATCAAATGTTAAGGATAGCCAACGTGCTTTCAAATGTACTGAAGTCTGCATGTCAAGAAAACCAATCAACCTGCAGAAATATTAAGTGCTTTAAATCTTTTGTAAAGCAAGGTTAGGATTTATGTGTTTGTTATACATTATATATGTATATATATATATATATGCACTTCATTTTCTGTTACAAATTAATCATATTATTGCATATTATCCATGTAGTATATAACATATTATATGCCATTGTATGTATACACTATGTTATGATTTTGTATTACATATCATTAAAATCATTACATATTAATGCATTAATAATGGAACATAGTATGAAAACAATAATGCTTAAGCAAAACCCCAAGATTCTCAGCTGATCTTTGGAGGAAACAGTTACTCTGAAAGGCTGTCAGAATGTTGCTATTTTTATTTCATCCTACTCAAATACAAATCTAATTTTAGACTATAATTTTCCCCTTGCATAAAGAACTTCAGACACACTTCATTATTTTATTCATTGATTACTTTCCTTCTGAGGGAGGTATTTGAGTAGTGGCAACCTCATTAGAACAAATCAGAAGAAATAATTGTTTCATCAAAATGAGTTGTTTTATTGACGGAATCCAGAAATAAAAAACATGAGTTTTTCTCTTTCAAGAACAGATTGAAGTGAAAACCTTTAGAATATGAATTTTTATTGGTGAGAATATGAATTTTAAACTAAATAAATTTTATATAAAATTTCAACAACTCAACAGTAATTATTAGTATTATCAAAGATAAAAGACTCACTAGCTATTTACATGTAAATAATAATGGAAAAGCATGTCTTCAAGTATAAAGCTATATCAAAAGCTTTATGTTATAGTTTCTTTATCCCTAAAAGTATTCATTTCCTAATGATTACAGAGTCTGAAAGTGAAATCCAAGGACATTCACAAGTGTACATCTTCTAACTCATGAATTATTCATGAGCAACGATCCTAAGGAATACATGGCGCCAGTCCCTCTCCCTTATGAGTCCAGAAGACATCTACCATTGCAGAGGAATTTGTGGAAAAGAATTACTATTTGTGGGAATAAATTGATAAAATCATATCCATTTTCTTTTTTAAACATCTAAAATAATTTAACTGATTCAGTCCAGAAAAATTATCAGAGGTATTATCATGAAGCCACTTCTGGATGAAGATATTCATTAACCAGTATCTACATTCCTTTAAAGATGAATTAGAAAAGATAAAATTCCTCTTATTGCTAATGATGGTGAACATTTTTCACTGTTGAAGTGAAAACCTTTAGAATATGAATTTTTATTGGTGAGAATATGAATTTATTTATTAGCCATTTGTATTTCTTTTGTGAACTGTCTATTTAGTTCATTTGGCCATTTTTTGATTGGGTTATTTGGTTTTTTGGTGATGAGATTCTAAAGTTCTTTGTATATTCTAGGTATTAGTCCTCTATCAGAGGAGTAGGTGGCAAAGATCTTCTCCCATTATGTCAGCTCTCTCTTAAAGTATGTACTTTATCGTTTCTTTGCTACACAGAGATCTTCAGTTTAATTTAATTCCATGTATTAATCCTCATTTTAATCTCTTGTGCCTTTGACCTTTTATCGAGGAAGTTTTTACCCATGCCTATATATTGGATCATTGGTCCTATGCCCTCCTCAAGTAACTGCAAAGTCTCTGGTCTAATTTCCAGGTCTTGATCCATCTTGTGTTGACTCTTGTGCAGGGTGAGAATTTGGAGTTTATCTTTCTACATATGGATGACCAGTTTTAACAATATTGTTTGTTGAAAAAGGCATCTATTTTCCAGCATATGTTTTTGGCTTCTTTATCAAAAATCAATTGGCTATAAGTTTGTGGATTTGTTTCTGAATCTTCTATTCTGCTCAATTGATCTATATGTCTGTTTTTATGCATACACCATGCTGGTTTCATTACCAAGTCTCTGTGATATAGTTTGAAGTCAGATATTGTGATGCCTCCTGCATGGTTCTTATTGCTGAGAACTATTTTGGATATTCTGGATTTTTTGTTGTTCCATAGCAATTTAAGGACTGATTTTTCTAGATCTGTGAAGAATGACCACAGTATCAAAACTTCCCTGAGATTTCACCTAACCCCAATTAGAATGACAATTATTAAAAACACAAATCATAATAAAAGCTGGCAAGGATGTAGAGAAGTAGGAACTCTGATACATTGTTTGTGGGATTATAAAATTAGTGCAATTACTTTGGAAAACTCTGTGGAAGGTCCTCAGAAGAATAAGAATAAACCTATCATATGATCCAGCATATAACTTCTGAATATTTACCCCCTAAAACTAAAGCCAGGCTACCATAGTAATTCATAAATGTCTATGTTTATAGCAGCACAATTCATAATTGCAAAACAGTGGAACCAGCCTAGGTATTGATCAACAAATGAATGGATTACAAAATTCTGGGATATACACACAATGGAATTCTACTTAGCCATGAAGAACAAAATTATGTCATTGTAGGGAAAAGGATGGAAATGGAGAATGTTGTGCTAAATAAGATTATTCAGTCACAAAATGTGAAAGGTCAGATGTTTTCCCTCATACATGAAAGCTAGGGAGAAATTGAGACACAGAAGGGACTTTAGACAAAGAAGAAACCCTAGTGGAATGAGGGAAGGGATCTAACAGAGGGAGGTGGGAGGGAGGAGGGAGACTCGATGAAGGAAACACTTCAATAGACATGATGTACATACACAAATTTATCAATGCCAATAACATTGTTGTGCATGCGGAGGTGGAAAGTGGAGAGAGTGGGATGGGAACTGAGGGAGGACTCACCAAGTGTTGTGTGCCTGTATGTCTCTGTCACTCTCTATCACAGTGCACCAATAAAAATTAAAAAACAAAATAAAAATATACCCTCAGTTCTCAACAGAAAAAAAGATAAAATCTATTTTGAAGTTTAGAAACTTGAAAGTTTTTCTGGAAACATTGGCCACCATGCAGACACTCTCTTTTAGAGACATGTTTTTCTCAATGTTCTTTCCAATGTTTTGCAATGTAACAGATGCAGTTCATGCCCTGTCATGTTTCCTTGAGCATTTTAATATACCCTGTATGCTGTGGCTTCATGAAAAATTACAACTTTCTCCTTGAGTGCTCTCCCTGTCCACAGGAGATTGTTCAACTCTGCATAGACCAGGCCATAAGTGACAATGAAAGCCTGCAGGCATAGCCCTGAACCGTGAATGGATAGAAATTGATAGGAAAAGAAACTACTTTCTTTGAATGTTTCTTTGATGAGAAACATTCTAAAAGAAATTTTAACCCAATTTCCAGAGGTCCCAAGTGAGATTGAGCCCAAACTATACATAGTAGAAACCTGCTCATTAACATCCTATGAATTGTAATTCCCCTATTTATGACTTTCCACTGCCCTATTTGTCCTTCCTGAGATCACCTCTTAAATATCCTATTTCTTCTCAAGGTTGGTTCCTCCTATGGAGGAACATAACTTTAAGGCATATCTTAGAACAAATCAAGTAGAGTCTCTGCCTTGGGCTTGCTAGAATCTTCTAGAGTTCTTCTATCTTTTTCACTTCTCATGGGACAAGGATTCCAAGGATCCAATGGGATATGACCACCCTGACCACATTCCAGGGACACCGACACAATAATTCCTACAAAATATTGTGACCCTGCTCCCGGCACTTGCACAGGACTCTTTCCTGGAGGTCAGTGTTGAGATTACTCAGAAAACGGAATGGCCACCATATGAACCAGCTATACCACTCCTAGGTATCTTTCCAAAGGGACTAAAATCAGAATATTATAGTACTACATGCATATTTGTGTTTTTAGCAACAAAATTCACGATAGCCAAATTATGAAACCAGCCCAGGTGTCCATCAACAAATGAATGGATTACAAAATTAGGGGATAAACACACAATGGAATTTTACTCAACAATCAAGAAGAACAAAATAAAGTCATTTGTAGAAAAATGAACAGACCTGGAGAAGATTATGCTAAGTGAGATTAGCCAGTTAGAGAAAGTGAAGTGCCATATGTTTTCTTTCTTGTGGAAGCTAAGAAGTAATTAGGATACCAAAGGGCCTTTATATAATGCAGGAGCAAGGGAAGTGGTCTAGGGGAAGGTTAGAGGGAGAGGAAAGATCAATGAAGGAATTACTTCCATTGACATTATGTACATATGTGAGAATACAATCTCAATATCCTATATGGGAAAGGGAGGAGAATGGGGAGGGGGCTGGGGGAAAGCCTGCCAAATACTCTGAGCATGTATGTCACTATCACTATGATTTACATTATGATGTGAGACTATAATGCACTAATAAAAGTACAAAATAATTTGTATACTATCTTAATTTTTATTTCTCTTCTTTGCAATTAGACCACTGACATCTATGATCCAAACTCAATCCTTATAGTCACACTTTGCATCTATGTGTAAGAAAGTTTTCCTAAATATCACCACCCAAGAAGATAGTACTCTTTCAATATGCTCTCATGTCATTGTGTTGAGACAGATAAGGATATGGTTGGGACCCAAACACAAAGGAGTTCCGTACTGAGGATGGATTTTAAGTGTTTATTTTGTAAATTGAAATTAACAGAAATACATAGGATATAATTTAATTTCAATTGAATAAGCTTTAGCAAATGCACCTTCTAGGCCCAAGGCCTAAAATAGTGAAAAGAACAATTTTTGCATTATATTATCATCTGCAATGTAATGGTAACCCCTGTATTCCAGCTCAAGAAATGAATAGAAAGCAAAAGCCAAGCACTTTTGAAAGTCCATTTCTTCCAGGCCACTTGAAACCCATTTCATGCATGAGAGGACTAACGCTATAAGCAGAATCTTGTGATCTGAGTGTACTAAGCTTTTCTTTAGGGAAAAATCTACACTCAGATGAATTTTGCTCAAATGAGGATATATCAAGGGAAATAACAATGAAAGCATTCCTGATGAGCTCCTAATTCCAATTTAAGTTTTTTCCTATATGCTGGAACTGCTAAAAATATAAAAATGTACTTATTTATCAATTTTTAGAATAAATGAAAGTGAAATTTCTTCTGTTCTGATGACATTTTTATATAAACACATTAATGTTCACGAGTGATTCCTTTGGTGGAGAAATATCTTGTGAGGATACATTTCTTAATTCTTTTTCCAAACTATTGGTTTGGTTTCAAATTAAAGTTTGAGAAATATTTTAGCATATATTCTAAAATTGCTTTATTAGTGTAATACTGTCACTTCTGTCCAGATTTTTAAAAATCTTTAACCAGTATACTATTGGCTTATATATTCTCATTATGTGTTATAGTTAATTTAGCTTTTTAATCTGACTTATGCTTATTTCTTTCCCCAAGGAAGTTTTATAAAACTATATTAACCCTCACTGTGTACCCTTCACTCATCTTTAATAGTGCATGGCTAAATATGTATCATGATTATTTTTATGTGAATAATATTCATCATATAAATATGTCCATATATAGTTCAGCATCTCTAAAAGAAAAAAAAAACACGCTTTTATTTTGGTTTGTTCATCATACATTAAAATTAAATATGTTGAACAATGATTCCTTGATATTATCTAATATTCAACCAATATTTATAGTGCTCTGATACTCCATTCTGTATATTTGGACCATTATCTCTATTTAAGCACATTTTTTGAATAAGGGTTGAAATAAAATTTGTATGTCCGATTTTATTACACTTTTAGTCCTACTCTATATGTGTGTGTGTGTGTGTGTGCGCACGCTTATGCATACACATTCCAAAAGTCCTATAAGGCAAGGATTATCCAATCCATTCCATAAATGGAAAATATAATAATAATTGGGAAGCTTGGAAATATGCCCTAGTTCACCAGGTGAGTAAGTAACAGAGTTGGGACAAGATCACTCGTTTGAATTCATCTTAAAGCCCTCTCTGTTCTGTTTCTCCAAGCCTGACCCATACCTTTTGTCTCTTGATTAATTTCTTTTCAGACTATCTCATAATATTTCTGAAAATACAAATAGTCATGTAGTCAAAGTACTAAAATTAGGTATAAAAGAGAAGAATGAATACGATATTCAATCATAATTTGGAGATTGTCCATAGGCTTTAGGATCCTGCCGCTCTCAGCCCTAGGGTTTCTTGAGAGCTGACTTTGCCCCAGAGCCAGCATTTTTTACAGCTCCAACTCTTTCCTGTATTATAATCCCTTTTCATGGGTCTTCCCCAGTGTGTTCAATTCTGCAACTTCACTCTCTCCTCTGAAGGCTGCAATCTGCTACCAGTTGAACAGATCCAAACCATCTCTGACTTGGAGATTTCCTCCCTGCAGATTCCCCTGGTTGCTAATTTCCTTTGATATTCATTTGATATAACAACCCCTCCATCTAAATATTCACTTTGGATAGTTTGAAAATTATGTATTTTCCTTAAGTATCTTCACTCTATTGTCATCATTTTTTCAAAAGGATTGGTAAGCAGAACCTAATCTGGAAGGAATCTGTTCATTTTAGGTTCATGTCATTGAAGTTGTAGGGGAGATTCTGAAGCCACTCTAATATTATTTTATTTGTGACTGGCCACTGATTATATCCACCTATGATGAAGCATCCATAGGTAGTTAAAATTCAAAGCCTTCTCTATGAGTGGTAAAACAAAGGACATGAAAATTGATGGGTAAGAAAATCATAGAGTATAAATTTCTAAAATCATTGAAGTCCTTTTAGAAGTTAGAAAATGGTTTCTTGGTAGACATGTTAGATTTGAAAATAAAAAGTAATTCACTACCCTTTCACTGACTCTTGCTGTGTACAGGTTCTGTCGGGCATGCTCATTCATGGGAAAGGTATCAAGGACTCACAAGTTAATATTTTATTTATGTACCTACTGAGATTACACAGTTTATTACAAAAGACTGTGCAGAAAATTTGTATTGAATGTGGAAGGGTGAATCCTCCCTCAAGAGATTTAGAGGACCATTTATAAAATTAGATGTCATCCTATATTCAAAAGTACCATCTCACTTTTGGGAAAGTTGGCAAATTGCAAAACAACTGTGAACTTCCCAGGAACTCTTCCAAGTAATAAAGATGGCTGTTATAACAAATTATAATAGTTGTTCTTTAATGAGCACATACTATTTAATAGTTTATGGGAAAAATTGCTAAGTCCTTACTCATATTTTTTCTCTTCCTCCTGGGCACAAGGGAAGATTGTATTGCTTGGTCCACTTGTAGTTAGGAAGTGTTCAGTGACAAGATGTTATTTGTCACTGAAATATAAACAGAAGTAATGTCATGTTCATGCCAAAATGCCTCCATGTTTTATCTTTCTTTTAGCAGCAAATGTGTCTCAGAATTATCAGCACCATATTCTAACCAACTGAGCTAACAGAATTATTTAATTTTATTTCTCTTTTCTAATTAGGTTCAAAGAAAACTAACTTAATTTTTCACACATATATATTTATGCAATGATGTCCTGAGTAATAGGATTCGTTCAATCATGCTTTAAAACTGGAATATTCATGGAACTTTAGAAAAAAAACTGAATCAGAATGACTAGATGCCATGGAAATGGAGCCAGAAAAGACATCCTCAGCTAGTGAGGGGCATCAGGAAGAGGACACACATGCAATGGAATTTTACTCAGTCATTAAAGGGAAAAAAAAACTTGCAATAAAATGGATGGAACTAGAGAATATTATGATAGGTGAGATCTGCCAGTCTCAGAAAGTGAAGGGTCATATGTTTTTTCTCATATGTGGAAGCTAGAGATAAAATAGGAAACAGAAAATGTTTTAGACTAATGAGGTTAGAGATCAATAGAATAGTGGATAGAGATTAGGAGAGGGAGGCAGGGAAAGGAAAAAGGAGTACTGAGGAAGGAAAAAATTTCAAGTAATATTATGTCAACATACAAAAGTATCACTAACAATCGCATTAACATGTACATGGAAGTGATGTAGGATAGAAGAAATAAGTAGGTAGAAAGGAGACAGACAGGAATGGAAAGTAAAATATAACTTTAATATTAAAAACCTGGGACTGAAGCGCTTCAGCCTCTACTCCACAAACCGTTTCTCTTTCTCAGGCCTGACTCTCCCAAATTCCTGGGAAATCTGTACATCTTAGAGTTAACTAAAAGGAAGTATAATTGCCCTGTGCATTGATAGCAAGACAGGTACAATATTTTGGAAAACCTACAATTTAGGACACTCTCCAGTTTATCTGTCAATTAGCTAATGAGGACCCCAATCAACCTAAGGACCCTAAGGTTGACCAGACCACCAGACCACCAGGAAGCACCTTGGGACTACTGGACTGAGCTCATCCACCCTAGAACCGACCGGACTACTCGGCCACCATAAACCGCCTAGGGGACTACCGGACTGAGATCATCCTCACATACCTCCTCTAGCCCACCCCTCACAAAAGTCCCCTATAAGAAGACAGCCCTGAACTCCCCAAAATGCCCTTCCTCATCTTGAGATGGCCCGCATTCTCTCTTGAATGTGTATTTCTTCCTTTTTTCCCTTTGCCCAAATAAACCTCTGTCCATGTCTCTGACTGGCACGTGCTGAAATTCTTTTCCATCACGTTAGCCAAGGACCCTGCAGATCCTGAGTTCCTGAACTGAGGACTCACCCCAACATAAAGAAGTGGTGAATTGGAGTGGGATGTGAAAGAAAGCACACCAAGGGCTATCTGCATGTATGTTTGTATCAGGTTGAAATTCACTATGATGTATTATTACAATGTACCAATAAAAGTATTAAAAAGATGAGAGAAAATTTTTCAGAGTCTATGAGCATAACAAAGTACAAAATCAAGTCCAGAGAACTCTGGATAAGCTAGCTGTCAGGATTCTAAATCTAAAGAGCAGCATTGGTAATATGAATTTAGGTAAACGATTATAGCACAGTGCTTTTCTTCCATGGATACAGAAGTTCTGGTAGTAATCAGGTTCCATATTTTAAATAAGTAAATGTTATTTTTATTCATTCTTTTATATATCCAAAAATCATTGAATATATTTTGAATATAAGTCATGTTCAGGGGGATGGGAATATGTTGAACATATTCATAGTTCAATAAGTCGAATAACTACTATCAGGTATATTCCATTCTGCCTTTAGCTTCTTTAATTGTTTGGAGCTCACATAGTATTATTTGATATTTTATCTTCCTCAAGCCTGCTTTTACTCCCCCTGTCTCCAATCTCCCAATCTCCTGCTACTCGCCTACTGGTTTCTTTCCTCATTTTTATGAACACACTTTTCTTTCCTATTTTATCTATGGCTTCAATATATGACAGAAAACATATGACCCTTGACTTTCTGAGACTGGCTTATCTCAGTATAATGTTCTCTAGCTCCATCTATTTTCTTGCAAAGGTCATAACGTTAGCCAGGCATGGTGGTGCATGCTTGTAATTCCAGTATTTGGGAGACTGAGACAGGAGGATCACAAGTTTACGGCCAGCCTCAACACGTAGTAAGAATCTCATCAACCTAGTGAGACTCTGTTTTAAAATAAAGAATAAGATAGGGCTGGGGTATAGATCAGAAGTAGAATGTCCCTGGGTTCAATCCCAAGTATGGCAAAAAAAAAAAAAAAAAGACGTGGTTTTATAATTTTGCTCTTTACAGTTGAGTAAAATTCTACTGTTCCACTGTAGGTATGTTCCACATTTTCTTTACCCATTCATCTGTTGATAGACACAAAGGTTGGTTCCATAATTTAGCTATTGTAAATTGTGATGCTGTAAACATGGGTATACATGTATTACTATAGTATCCTAATTTCAATTCTTTTGAAAAGATACCAAGGAATAGAATAGGTAGATCATATGATGGTTCCATTCCTAGTCTTTTTTTTTTTTTTTTTTTTTTTGCGGTACTGGGGGTGGAACTCAGGGGCATTCTACCTCCTATCTATACCCCCAGCCCTCTTTTTTGTTCTTTATTTTGAAACAGGGTCTCTCTAAGTTGCAGAGGGCCTCAGTAGGTAGCTGAGCCTGGCCCTGAACCCCGATCCTCTGGTCTCAGCCTCCCAAATGCTGGAATTACAAGCATGCACCACCACGCCGGACTCCAATTCTATTTTTATTTTGAAACAATATCTCACTAAGTTGCAGAGAACCTCAACCAGCTGAGGCTCTTTGCAAACAGGTGATCCTCCTGTATCAGCCTCCCAAGGACAGGGATTATAAGCGTAGGCCACCACACTTGGCTTAATTATATGTCTTCTTAGTCTTCCGTGTTATATGCCATTTTCTTAGATTTTCCTTGTTTTCGGTGACCTGCAAGCTTAAACTGGACACTTTTCACACTGCTGAAGCTTTATCATGAAGGCAGAAGTCTTCTACAATGCAGTCACAGATGTAGGCTAGTTAGCATCCAAGACCTTGAATATCACTGCAGTTAGGGAGTCATTTTAGTATATGCTGATGACAATTATCCAGTAGATTTTCTATCATTTAGCAGAAAAATATAAAGAAGTATGATTAAATATAAAAAAAACCTATTTTGACATTTACTATAAAAATCAAAAGGGAAGCCAGGTGTAGTGGTGCATGACTATAATTTTAGTATTTGGGGGGCTAGGACAGGTGGATCATAAGTTTGGGGGCAGTCTCAGCAATATACCAAGACTCTCAGCAACCTAATGAGACTGTTTCAAACTAAAAAAATGAAATAGATCTGGGGGTGTAGCTCGGAGGTAGAACATCCTGGGTTCAATCCCCAATACAAAAATAATCAGAATGGATATGTTTTCCTTTCACTATACTTAGCACTTTGCACTTTGAGACAGGCACTTCAGCTTTTCCCAGTTTGTAATAAGAAAAAACTCCTTATTAAACATCACTTACAACATGATGGAGTGTACGTAAAACATATTTCTTTTTTTTTTTTTTTTTTTTTTTTTTTTTTTTTTTTTTTTTTTTTTTTTTTTTTTTTTTTTTTTTTTTTTTTTTTTTTTTTTTTTTTTTTTTT
>PVLC010002305.1:0-10497 GCA_004027655.1 Graphiurus murinus | reverse complement strand
TAAAACATATTTCTCCAGGACATTACAATTCCAGATCAGAGGTCACCAGAATATATGTTTTTTTGTTTGTTTGTTTTGTTGTTTTGTTTTGCTTTGCTTTGTTTTTGTGGTACTGGGGATTGAACCCAGAGGCATTCAACCTCTGGACTACATTCCCAGTCCTATTTTTTATTCTTTAGTTTGAAACAGGGTCTCACTAAGTTGTGGAGAGCCTCATTAAGTAGCTGAGGCTGGCTAAGAACCCAGATCCTCCGGTCTCAGCCTCCCAAGTTCTGGGATTAAAAGCATGCGCCATCACGCCCAGCCAGAATATATCTTTTTTTAAGTCTTTTTTTTAATTTCTGCATTGTAATTTTACATCATATTGGAGCCCAGAGTGTTAGAAAAATACATGCACACAACTCTTGGTGCCCTCTCCACTCCCTCATCCTCTCCCCTGCATGTCTTTGAGATTGTAATTGGTAATTCTGTCTACATTGGTAGCATTTTTTAACTATTGCATTCTTTATGACTTCAACCCCCCTTCCCTAATCCACCTAAGTTACTTCCCTGGAGTCTCTTCTCATCTATATGATGTTGCCCTTACTTCTAAATATCTCTCTAGATTCCATATATAAGAGAGAACATACATCTACTCATTTTTTGAGAATGGCTATACTCACTTGGTATAATATTCTTGAGTTTCATCCATTTTTCTGCAAATGGTGTGATTATGTTCTTCTTTATGGCTGAATAAAATTTCATTGTATGTATATATCAAAGTTTTGTGATCTCTCCACACCTAGGGTGGTTCCACAATTTGGCTATTGTAAATTGTGCTGCTATTAGCAATCAGGGAAATGCACATTAAAACTACACTGAGATTCCATCTAACTCCAGTTAGGATGGCAATCATCAAGAACATAAATAATAATAAATGCTCTGAAGTTGTGGGGAAATAGGAACCCTATTACACTGCGATGGGACTGAAAACTACTACATCCACTTTGGAAATCAGTATGGAGGTTTCTCAGAAGATTGGGATTGGAACTACCATATGACCTAGCGATAGTACTCCTGGACATCTTCCCAAAGGAATTGAAATCAGAATATTATAATGATACTTGCAAATCCATGTTCATAGAATATACCTTTTTAATAACAAATTTTAGCAACTTTTCTATGTAAGTATAAAAGCATCCAAAATGAAAGATATTTTTAAATCTATATTATCATATAGTCTTTCTTTTAATCCCTGATAGTATTTTCTATGGACTTAATTGCATCCTCTCAAAATTCATATGTCTAAGTTCTAAACTAGAGTACCTTATTATATGACTATATATGGAAACAGAACCTTTAAATAGCAATTAAATTAAAATGAAGTCTTGTGGGTGAGCCAGAATTCAATATTAATGATGTCCTTATCAGAAAAGAGTGATTAAGACACAGATATGTACAGAAACAACGGATGAGAAGGTGTCCAACTACAAGCCATGGAAAGAGGACTCAAAGCAAATCTGCAAACTCTCTGCCAAGTATAGTTTCCAAACCCATGAGAAAATAAATTTCTGTTGTTTAATTCAACCAGAAACAAAGAAAATAAGAAAGTAAGTCGGGGACACTAAAAACTGTCAGATAAAAAAAAGTCTGGGCTTAGGTAAGATGGAAGTTTATTCAAGTGGATTATTGACATACAGAGACTACTTTGACCTTAAGACATGCATTCATCCCCAAATCAGACTAAAAAATGCTTTTCTTTTATAGAATGAAGAAATCAAGCATAGCAGAAACTATTTAAAGGAAATTGAGTAAATGAGTAAGAGTGAGCAGACAACATGACTAGGACTGTCTCTCATTGTGGAAAGCCAATTCTCAGGATGAGATGTTGAGTGGGGATTGTTGTGCTTTTTATTTCTTGCTCAGACTTGCGGGGGTAAGCTTAAGTTCAGGAGCCTGTAGAAAGGAAAGAAGTTTCACTAAAGGCTATTCAAGTTTCGGCAGAGGGCAAGTAATGGGCAATTGTGAACACTTGATCAGAGTCCTACCACTTAACACTTATTTTTTTGGAGGTCAAATTTTTTCAGAATGGAAATGACCATAAGGAGGCAGTGAAGAGTACACATGACAGCACACATTAGGAGCCTGACCTTTTGCCTGGCAATTACCAGGCACTTACAAATTCATTTAAATGGAATGCATCCATTATTTGAGAGAAAGGAGCTTCCCAAATTTTTAGGTGCATACAAACCACATGGCAGCATATGAAAATCCATATTCTGACACAAAAGCGGTAGGGCTTTGTATATGTCTTAGTATTTGAGAGGACCAAAAGAAAACAAAGATTGGAAAATTACATTGGTTCTAGAGGGAAAATCTTGTAAATTAATGAGCTTAAAACAGTTATATAAATAACTACCAGAAAAACCAATGGGTATCAAATCCAGCTTTAAAGCTGGAACTATAGCTAATTTGAAGTGTCCCATAATCTTAAAAACAATACTAGCTGGATGCTTGAAAGATAATTCTACAGATATTTTTGTGCATCCAACATATATTTGCATAAAATAAAAGTAAATGGGCTATTTAATAAACACATATTTCTAACTATTATCAAGGCCTTAGGTAATAACAAAAAAGGGAAAAATTTGTAATGAATCATGGTAATTAATAATTTTAGGTTTTTGGTTTTGTTTTGTAGTACTGGGGATTGAATCTAGGGGCATTCTACCTCCAAGCTACACCCCCAGCCCTATTTTTTATTCTTTATTTTGGGACAGGATCTAACTAAGTTACAGAGGGCCTCACTAAGTAGCTGAAGATGGTCATGAACCTGTGATCTTCCTATCTCAGCCTTCCAAGTTCTAGGATTACAAAAGTGCATCACCACATCCTGCTTAATTTCAGCTTTTGAGATCAATTTATTTCTAGCTTCATGACTCACCTCAAAAAATGGCTCATCTCAAAAAATTGAGATCTACTTATTATATAAGTTATGCGCTATTATTTTTCCTAGAATGAAGTTCCATAGGATATTAATAATTACTTGATTAATAGATTCTCTATTATCTTTTATTTGCACTTAAAATTAACAGAATAATTTCAATATTTTAAATTGCTTATAAATTAAACCCATATAATCTTGGAAAGTAATACTATATTACATAAAATATTCTTCCAATAATTGGTTTTTTTTGCATGTGTATGCCACTAGGGATTGAACTCAGGGGCATTCTACCTCTGAGCTACACCCCTAGCCCTGTTTTTTATTCTTAATTTTGAAACAGGGTCTCATGAGGAGTGCCTCACTAAGTAGCTGAGGTTGGCCACGAACCCATATCCTCTGTTCTCAGCCTCACAAGTATTGGGATTATAAGCATGCACCACCATGCCCAGCTTCAATAATTGTTTTTAAACAGCCATGTACTCTGCCAAGAAAATATCTGAAACAAGCAATCTCATTTTTTTTAGTTTTACTACAAAAACATTACAGTTATTATACCAATGATAACTTTTAATGATACTTTTATGAAAAATATGTCAGTTCAACAAATAAGACACCAAAGAAAGCAAAATATAATTTTTATTTGCATTTCCTTGAATCCATCTATTTGTCTAAAACTGAACTGTTTTTCTCCAAATATAGTATACACAAGAATCTAGATCCACAAGTTTAAAATTACAATTTCCTTTCCTTTGGTGTGTCTTCATGAATAAAATCTGAAATATACTTGCCTATTTTATGCAAGTGAATGCTTCCCTATGGGAGTCATTTTGGTATATACTTGTCTTATAATATAAAATTATACATAGACATAAAAATTGTCAATTTTTGTTAAAATATTAATAATTAAGATTCCATCCAAGTCCATATAATTGCATATTTTACATAGATACCATATTACTTCTCAAAATTGTTTCATATTCATTTTCAGTGTGTGTGCTTGATACACTTGAAATATCTTTGTTTTGCTTAAGTAAAAATATTAATCAGGAGAGTCATCTTTTCTTGAAATAAAATCAGACCTAGTAAAGACTGAAAATTTAGAGAATAACTGCTATAAAGTAATGAAGCACTTTATGTTCCAAATCCAGAGATTGTGACCAGGGAAATGAAATTTACTGACACTCATAATAGTGAAGTGTTCTAATAGTCTGCTCAACAAGTTCCTTTCTGCTTCTAATTTCACATTGTCTAATGAGAATGCTTAATTGAAATTATGCTTTTTAGAAAGATGCCAAAGCTGTTATAAATTGTAAGAGACCCTCAGAACATATTTTGTTCCTTATGGGTCCAGTTAAATGCAAACCCCAATTAAACATTTGCACTCAACATTAGAAGTTCTGCTGTTAATTACCCAAAAGGGAGAAAAATAAACACTACATTGGCAGGAATAATCCAAATCCCAACTCAGCCATTAATTTACTGGGTAACTTTGTCCAAGTAAAGGATGCTTTCTAGATGCATATATTTTCAAACATAAAACACAACATTGACATATACAGATAAGCTTCATACTATCTAATTGATCATAAATTCTACTTATTCCCTTTTTCTTGAGTCTAAATCCTGCTAGGTTTTGTAATGTATTTGTTTGAGTTGGACAAACAATATTATATGATTTTGATGGCTTTAACAGGCACATTTGAGCTAAACTAAAATTATAAAATATTAAATTTCACAGACTAGAGAGATAATTAATCATAGATGATTACTTAAATTTACCATAATTATAATGTGAACCTGACCAGTGAGAATAATTACTGTTCTTTTAAAAGTATTATTTTGCATAGAATAATTTATAATAATTAAGCCAGAAAGATGGGGAAAATTCAGTGAGGGTTAGCAGAAGGCTCAAAACGATTAGTGTGCCTGCAATAAAATGTTCAGCCATCTTTAACACAATGTTAACACAATTTCAACTATATGCCTGAGAGATTATTCCAGGGACAATTTGAGATGGTGTTATGTAATACTAGCATGAAATATAAATGGATTACTTAATATGTGGTGTGCTATCAAATATGCTATCTCTAAACTCAAAAAGTCATTTTGACAATGAAATTAATGTTTATCTTTGCCCCTTCATAATCACACTTTTATAAGAAAGTTTTATTTAAAAAATTTGCCTCCAATTCACTCTGCAAGCATTTGAAATTTGCTTTCCTTCATGTAGAAACATTACTTAAAACATTACTAGTATTGATCTTTATATTCAGATTCATTTTTAATTTTTTCTTCCATCCTCTCTTTCCTCAATTTCCTTCCTTCAAATCCAAAATCACAACTTCGTTTTTCACCATTTCTTTTCACATCATTAGGGCTGCTTTTATTGCTGCAAATTGAATTGTGGCCTTCTTCATTCCTTACCCAAATTACAAAAGGGAAATCATAGAGGAGAATAGAATGGCATTATTCAGTGTTGTGTAATGGATTGCAGGAATCTACTAGCTTGTCTCACTGTCCCCAATTTCTGTCTCAAACCCTTAAACTGTTGGAGTGAGCCCTCAGTTCAGGAGCTCAGGATCTGCAGGGTCCTTGGCTAACGTGATGGAAAAGAATTTCAGCACGTGCCAGTCAGAGATATGGACAGAGGTTTATTTGGGGCAAAGGGAAAAAAGGAAGAAATACACATTCGAGAGAGAATGTGGGCCATCTCAAGATGAGGAAGGGCATTTTGGGGAGTTCAGGGCTGTCTTCTTATAGGGGACTTTTGTGAGGGGTGGGCTAGAGGAGGTATGTGAGGATGATCTCAGTCCGGTAGTCCCCTAGGCAGTTTATGGTGGCCGAGTAGTCTGGTCAGCTCTAGGGTCCTTAGGTTGATTGGAGTCCTCATTAGCTGATTGACAGATAAGCTGGAAACTGTCCTAAGTTATCATTATCAATGCACAGAGCAATTATATAGATTTTCCCGGAATTTGGGAGAGTCAATTCTGGGAAAGAGAACCGGTTTGTGGACTAGAGGCTGAAGTGCTTCAGTACCAGGTTTCTTATATTAAAAGTGATATTTTATTTTTCCTTCCCATTTGTCTCCTTTCTACCTACTTATTTCTTCTATCCTACATCATCCCCCCCCCCCGAGACTTCGATCCCTTAATCTTAAGGGGTGCTGTGGGCCGAAGAGCCAATTTCTATGGCTGCTTCGTGCTTATAAGGGATCGTTGTCCCTGCCTAGCCAGGGATCGGAAGTCTCTTTCTAATTGACCTAAAGGAGACATAGGAAGGTCAGGGCTTGCTGGTTGTAGAATCATTGCCCTTTGATATCCTGGAAGAGAAGGCAAGTGCATGGGAGATATTAGCCTACAACAACAGTAAATGGAACAGCAGAGAAGTATTCCTATGCAAAGAAAATGAGAACCTTTTTCCACCAAGATGCTCCAGAAAACCAGGAAGTTAGTAAGTCATTGAAACTTAGGTGAGGATCAGACATATTATTAATTTGAGAATGTAAGTCTTGTAATGCAGAAGACACATTCTTTGAATTATCAGGAATATAAACACAACATTTTGTTTTTAATAATTGTGCAGGTCCCCCCCTGTGCTGCCGTTTGACAGAGGTTTTTCATAGTGCGTGTTTGCTGAACATGTTTATACCATATTTGAGAGTATCCTCTTAGGTACTCATGATTACTATCTTTTATTTTAGATATATTTTGAGTTTAGGATGGATAACTTTTGGTAATATGCCATACATTTGTTTTATTTACAGAGAAACTTTCTATGTCCCTTTTTGCTTAAGGTTTTATTTATAGGCCACTGGGAAACATTAGCTCATATAGCAAGCTTTAAGATGGTACTTTTATCTTGTTGTTAATGAGTTTTTTGGAGTTTTAGCCAATCATTTTCTTGTATTGGGGGTACCCACCAGGGCAGCCCCGATGAGCTAGATGTGGGTAATAGCCCACAAATCCAACAGGCATCTCTATTAATATCTTTGGCATATTGTTGTGCCCAGTTCAGGAAAGAAGTTTGTTTTTTCCTGGAAGAATAATGTAGACATAATGTAGTTATAATGGGGAAAAAAGCACAAAAATAAAACTTATCCTGATTCAGTCTTAGTTGTTCTTTTGAATAATAATTTTAAATCTTTTAAAGGCTCACAGGAATAGTGTTCACAGGTCTTATCAGCATCCAGAGGTTTATTCCTGACTTTAGAGCCTTGATTCTGTAAAGTCTCAATAGGGATAGGCTTAATTTCAGACATATGAATCCAGGAACTGTGTCCCAAGAAAAACTTGGAAATGACCCTTTTACTTTGGGGGAAGCTGGTCTGAGGGTGAATCCTTTTTCCAGGTTTTGAGTAAGGCAGAATCAACTGGTTGTATCTTTGCCACATAGGTCAACGTATCAGGAGTTGGATGGACCTTATTGTCATAGAAAAGACCTTTTACAAAGCACTTTATAAGACCTCAGTTAAAGAGAGATCTTAGGCAATTTTAATCCTTAATAGAGCAATGGGCAGTAAGCATAACCAGGGCTCAAAAAGGTCTCTTGACATAGTTTTCCCAAGGTGGTTTTGATTTTGTAAGTTAGCCCTTTCCACCTTTTCTGACAATTGAGGGTGCCAGGAGCTATGGAGATAGTAAGTTATGTCCAGAGCTTGCAAGACCTTCCATGTTATCTTTGAGATAAAGGAAGATCCAGTGTCACTTTTAAGTGAGCTAGGGAGCCCAAATCTAGGAATAATTTCAGTTCAAGTAGGATATGCTTTTATCCACCCAGAAAATATGTCAGCAAAGGCCAGGAGGTATACCCTGGACCAAATGATTAGCATTTTAAACTGGAAGCCAGGTAGCCAACCTGTTAATTTATGTATGACATTGTGAAACATTCTCAAGGCACAAAGCATAAATCACAGCATACAATTTAGCTTATTGGCTTCTATGATCCTATTTATTAGTAACAATAATTTGCTTACTATAAAGATTATATACCACTACTATCTGTCTTTTGTTTTTACGTATTAGCAGAGCCTTCTGTAAAACAAGCATCTCACTTTAGGTTTTAGGTTATTGTATCTTTCTCCTACTCTATGGGAGACTACATTAACTCAAGTATCTCTAAAGTTTCTAGTTTAGCATAGAGATTTCCATATCAAAAGGGAAAATAAAAAGATTCCAAAAGAGTAAAAAGAAGCAAGATTCCTAGTTTACAGTATATAGGAGAATTTAAATAGGCTTTTTTAACTTTGAGCAGGACTCTTAAACTGTCCAGTACCTTAAAGGAATAGAAATTTATGATTTTGGTGGTCCTGGACCTGTAAAACTTCAGGCTTAGCTTTATAGTGTTATATAAATACTCAGAAGTTTTGGTCATCAATGCCACTTTATATTTTTTTCTATGAGCCTAAAGGCAGAAGAATCATTATAAATTATAATGTAGACACTCATTTTGGTTATACTTCCCTGCTGGGTGTCCAAGACCAAGTAGTTAGCCCAATATTGGGCAATCTTGAATTATAAATTTTGCTGATAAGGTCAGTTAAGGCTCCTCAGGGTTACTCCTGTCTGTGAGGCTTTGCTTCTCATCTGTGAGGATGGGTCATGGTCTGCTTAACCATTTGCTTCCCTTGGAGCATAGGGGACATTTTCTGTCCAATGACCCTCCTTTTTGCAGACATTGTACTGGTGGCTCCCAGTCTCTGGAGCCTTCATGATCCCCCTGTTTCGGGAGGTCAGATGACTCACAGGAGTTGTAGGGGCCTTAGTGAAGTCTTCCTCTGGGTCCTATTTGACCTTGGAGGGCTAGGGCCAAAATATTGGCTATCCTTTTAGCCCTTTTACTTCCTGATTGTTCTATAAGACCCGGTTGTTGAGCACCCAGGTGGTCAGTTTCACCAGTCCTTTTAGTGATTAGGGGTCAATATCATAGCCTGTTTTTTTAAGGTAATGACTATCAAAACATTGTTTAGGTTATTCTGTTAAAAATACATCTGTAATGCTAACAGACAACAATTACAAAGATATAATAGTTCTGATAATATTTGATGACATGAACAAGTCCTCATTTAAATTTGACTTTACATATATAATTACCCAAGTTTTTAACCAGAGTGGCATGAGTTAGAATGTCCAGTGTTTTATCACCTTTAACAATCTTTGCTTGAAAATGATTATAATATAATTTAGAAATACACAAATATAAACCTCAAAAATTGCTATTAACCCTTTTGTTTATAGGACATCAGCTAGGTAAGGTATTTTCTTAAGTTCTGCATTTTAGAAGATACTTAGAAGACATAAATATATTTAACTAATCAAGAAGCCAGTAATAGTTAACAAGTTTAACTTAACCTTAACATAACCTTAGCTTAACCATTGAAATGAAATTTATAATTTGTGGCTCAATAAAATAACTATAATTACAAGTCTATGTAGGTTAAAGCATTGGTAAAAATCAAATAGCTCTAAATTTTGATGTTTAGAGGCCAATATGAATAATCAGAAATAAGCTTATTAACTGATAGATGGTTGTATCTCTTTTATATAATAATTAAACATTTATCTAAAGCAAACAGATGTAAACCATGTCTTAATGATGGATTTCTGAATGGTACTAAAACATAGATTGCAGAAGTTTTAGTGACTTAAGTTACCAAGACAATGCATATTGCGTAGAAAGATCACTTATATTAGTTACCTTGCACGTATAGAAAATCCATACACCTTTACCTTTATAAGCTCTTATAAAACATTTAGATGATGCTAGATACACAACATAGTTAGCTCTTAGATATATACACATCTATGGTCACAGATATATAGAGTGTCAAATATAGTAACCCAAAGTTAAAGTTCTTTAGTTAGCTAGAGCTACAAAGTAACCATTAAACAGGTACAGACATTTAAACCCTGATCCTAATAAGATGCTGCTTGCTAGGTAATCAGAGACAATAAACATAAGAGATTTTGCCAAAGCACAGACTTTTAAGCTAGTCCTTAGTAAGTGTTAAGAGCAAAAAAATCATGTCATTTTAAATATAAAGAACATAGGAAATTATCTTAATGAAATGAGAAAAAATTACCTAGGATTATTGTTTTAAGAGGAGATTGATATCTTGAAAAAACCTAATTTACTTGTTTAATAACCAGTCAGCGCTTTAAGTCATTATTTTAATAAATAAAATATTCTAAAAATAATGAACATTTCCAAACCTGGAAAAAAACTGTTAACTTTTAATAACTTTTTTTAATAAAATTAAACTTATTTGTTAAAGACTTAAGTCACATCAACTAAAAGATATTTGGATCTATTTATTTATTTATTTATTTATTTATTTATTTTTTGACTTTCTTATCTTTTTTTTTTAATTTTTTAATTTTTTTTAGCATGGATTTTTATACATTTCTTGGGTACAACAGGGTTAATCACACATTTTTGTTGGGTACAAGCTAGTACAGGTAAAGACATCCATGCACATATTTCTCATTAACCCTTCCCCAATTCCCACCCAACCTCCCCCTATCTCCTGGTCAGTTTAGTGATTGACTTTGATGTGATCTTGTAAGTACATCATG
>PVLC010002304.1:67150-118038 GCA_004027655.1 Graphiurus murinus | reverse complement strand
CCCTCAGCAACATAGTGAGACCCTCTTTCAATATAATAAAATAAAAAAGGCTAGGGGTGTAGCTCAGAAGTTGGATCCCACTGGGTTTAATCCCCAGTGCCAAAAGAAAGAAAAAGAGAGAGAGAGAAAGAGAAAAGGAAGGAAGGAAGGAAGGAAGGAAGGAAGGAAGGAAGGAAGGAAGGAAGGAAGGAAGGAAGGATTGATTTAGATAGGGATCATGCTATGAAAAAGTTAACACAAAGTGCTACAATGAGGCCAGGTACTCACAGAAGGCTTCTCCAAAGAGGTAACACTCAAGCAAAGATGGGAATGAAGTAAGAGTGAACTGGGTGGATATACCAGGGAGGAGGATCCCAGGCTGAAGGCACAGGAAGTGTGAAGGCCCAAAGGGAAGTTTGAGGAAAAGCAGATAAACCAGTATAGTGATGTAGCTAGAGCAGTGGAATTAGAAATGAAGTCCAAGGCTAGGCGTGGTGGCACACCCCTGTCGTCCCACTACTTGGGAGGCTGAGACAGGAGGATTGCAGGTTTGAGGACAGCTTTACCAACTTATCGAGAATCTGTTTCAAAATAAAAAAAATAAAACTGGGCTGGGTTCGTAGCTTGGGTATAGAATGCCTGTGGGTTCAATCCCCAGTACAAGAAAAAATAGGGCTGGGGCTGGGGGGGTTGTAGCTCAGAAGTTGAATGCCCTTGGGCTCAACTCCAAGTACCCCCCCCCCACAAATGTGGATAATGTCTAGATGTGGTGGCACATGACTGTAATCCTGGTACTTGGGAGGTTGAAATAGGAGGATTGCAGGTTTAAGGTCATACTTAGCAACTTAGCGAGACCCTGTTTCTAAACAAAAAATAAAAAAGGACTGGGAGTGTAACTCAGAGGTAGAATTCCCCTGGGTTCAATCTGCAGTACCCTCAAAAAAGTAGATAATGATACTTATTCCCTACGTCACATTACAAGTAGCTAATGGTTACAAAGGGCTTGAGGCCTTCAGATGAATGTTGTGATATAGAATATATGACCAATATACCACATGGTCATAATTTTAATACCTGTTTGCTTTCTGAAATGTAAAAAAATATGTAGACCTGTATCCTTAATTGGCTGCATCTTGGAAATTTAAAAAAGGGGGAAATACTTTTCTGATTTACCTTTTAGTTCCATATGAGATATTTGGAATACTGCTTTCTTTGAAAAAGGCACCTTGGAGAATCTCAGCTTCGAGGTCAGCCTCAGCAACTTAGTGAGACCTTCAGCTACATAGTGAGATGCTGTTTCAAAATCAAAAGGACTGGGTGTGTAGCTCAAAGGCAGAATTCCCCTGGGTTCAATCCCCAGTACCCCGCCCCAAAGCTTCCCAGAAGTAGAAACCCAACATATATCACACAGTTTTAGAATCAGAATAGATCTTAAAGATCTCCCACTGTCACTGGAGCAGAGTCTGGTTTCTAGAGATGTCATCCCTATGTGAGGAGGGAGGAGGGAGAGCAGGGTGGAATGTGGAGGAAAATACACAAAGACCCATGTGCATGGATATTAAGACATTGAAGCTCATTATGATATATAATTCCAATGCTCCTAGAAAATAATTTTTTTATAAAAACCCTTCTCATCATGCTAAACCACCCCACCCAAAGGACTAGGGGTAAGTCAAGAAAGAATAAAATAACACAATAATAACAATAGTAAAAAAAAAAACCCAAAACCAAAAAACAATCCCCAAGTCTAGTGTGGTGGTACACACTTATAGTTTCAGCTAATTAGGAGGCTGAGGCAGGAGAATCAATTGAGCCCAGAAGTTCAAGGCTAGCCTGGGCAGCATAATGAGACTCTATCTAAAAATATATCCCTTGCTTTGCAAACCAGGTAATTGCAGTATCTGAGCAGTTGTTTGGAAAGGGGAGCTCTCAGCTGAGGAAGTCTGTTGTATTATTTGTTCAAGTTCAATGAAATAATTTGTAGATAGTGAAAAAATGACCTTGAGGAATTTGAGAGAAGCAGAGTCTCGAGGACAGTTTCTCTGCTGGATAGCAGATCTTGGCCAAGAATCCCAATCATAAGACATTTAAGCATCTCCTCTTTCTGAGTGGTCTTTCACCATCCAAATCTCTTCCCAGATTCATGACCAGCCTGCTACTTATCTCAGTGTCACATTTACATGCAATTTCAATGTTACAGGAAGTGATTTACTGTAATTCCACATCCCTTTCCATCTCTTGTAATGATGAGCTTTGCTAATATTGGAATAGGTGGCTGTTGCAAGCCTTCTTTGCCTGGTAAGACAGCTATAGACAAAATTTGCAGACTGTAATTTGACTCTATGCTACAAAGATTTTTGTTCTATATTCTCCCTTCTGCCCCATTCTCTGTTGATGACTATGGATTCTGCAAACGGACTCCTATAATTTTATCAGTGAAACTATAGACTTTTAGTTTGATATTTGATCATATTTAAAATTTTCATTGGATTGTGATTTCATCAAAATTATTTTTGCCTGAAAAATGTATTCTGATTTTTGTCAGGCATAATTATTGTAACTTTTAAAAAGGGATATTTGCACAAACTGAATACTCAATAAATGTTTTCATTTGAAATGAGCATAGTATATAATATTGGGCCTTTAGGTTCCCTCATTTTAATAACAGATATGAACCACTGTCGTGAAAATAAAACAAGCATGCCTGCAATTTCAGTACTTGGGAGGCTAAGACAGGAGGATCACAGGTTTGAGGTGTGGGACCAGTAATTTAGTGAGACCCTGTTTCCAATTTTAAAAAAATTAAATAAAATAGGGCCCCTGGGTTTAATCCCTAGTACCAAAAAAAAAAAAAAACCCACATATATAATCACCATTATGATTAACATTTTCCTTATATCTTAATTTAGGGTTTCTTTTAGTAAATTTAAATGTGAATTGATTAAATATAAGAATATAAACCAGGCATGGTGACACACATTTGTAATCCCAGTATTGGAAGCCTGAGATAAGAGGATTGCAAGTTTGAGGTCAGCCTCAGCAATTTAGCAAGGCCCTCAGTAATTTAGGGAGAACCTGTTTCAAAACAAAAAATAAAAAAGGGTTGGAGGTACAGCTCAAAGATAGAATATATACATATGTTCTCACATGTACATGAGATGCAGATTGAATATTCCTAATCCTAAATGCAAAGGATTTTTGAATTTTGGGGCCAGGGATATTCAACTGGTAAAGTCATCTGTGCAAATATCCCCAAATCTAAAAAATCTCCAAAATCTGAAATTTTACTGGTCTCAAGTTTTTTTTTTCTTTTTAATACTGGGTATTAAACCCAGGGGCATTCTACCTCTGAGCTATACCCCAGCTCTTTTTATTTATCTACTTTTTTTTTTTTTTTGCGGTACTGGGGATTGAACTCAGGGACATTCTACCTCCAAGCTACACCCCCAGCCCTGTTTTTTATTCTTTTATTTTGAAACAGGGTCTCACTAAGTTGTGGAGGGCCTCACTAAGCAGCTGAGACTGGCTGAGAACCCGGATCTTCCGGTCTCAGTCTCCCAAATGCTGGGATTACAAGCGTGAGCCACCACACCCGGCTTACTTTTATTTCTGAAACAGAGTCTCACTAAATTACCATGCACTGGCCATGAACCTGTCCTGGCATCCCAAATACTGGAATTAAAGCCATACACCACCTTGCCCGGCTCCAAGCATTTTAGTTAAAGCCATACTCAATCTGTACATAAATGTTTAAAAGGTGTAACTACATCTACACCTTCAGAACCTATGAATTCTAACAGTGATATTTGTTTGACTGGTGCAGAAAAACAAGCTTATATATTCTCTTTGATCTCCTCCCTAATGATACCATATAGGCCATGTAGCTACTCCCTGAAATAGAAACTGTACTATTTATCAGTCTATCCTATTGGTTTATTTTTGTCATTCATTCAAAAATCAATGATATTTAAGCAAGTAAAAAATAGCTACAAGTATTATTATTTTTTACTGGTTTTTCTAAACAGAAATACCTCTTAATACATTTTTATACTTTGCTTGTTCATGCTATGGAGAAACAAATTGTTGATGCTTCAGATACTTTGTCAGAAGTTAAGTAGTTTGAAGGAATGATCTTGTCAAATAATACTTTTTTTTTAGTTAAAGTCCTTAAAATAGGGATCAAATTGGATAATCAGCTAGGTGACTGAAAATGGCAAGCTTGAATCTGGAAGCCCAGATCTGTGGGTGAGAGAAGATGTATAGGAATGCTCCTCCCTAGTCTCTTCTCATTCCCACCAGGAAGTGATTTGAGGTCCATCTTCCTGGGGAACTGCAAGTGGAATAAGGTGTACCTTGCATTATGCAAACACATGGCACAGCCTGCAGTGTGTTACCTCTGGATTCATCAGAGAGCTCTGGATCTCCTTTTCTCATCCTATTCATTTAGGTTCCAGGACTATGTTTAGGGGAGAGTAGAGGGATATATGAAAGAACCAGCCATTCTTCTTCCTTTTTCTCATTCCTGTGGGCTTTCTTGTGAGTTGTAGCAACAGGCTACTTACTCCTCAACTGTTGTGAGCCCCTAATTCCAAAATCATGACATGATCCCATTGGGGTTATTAATTTAAAGCTCAGGATTTAGGGTATTAGACAACTGTTTGGCAACTAATACCCTCTGTATTTCCATATAAGCTGGACTTTGGGCAGCAGCAGCCCTGGTACAGCATAGACAAGAGCAATAAGATATACAAGGGAAGATGGACATGGTGGTGAACACCTGTAAACACTATAGTTGGGAGGCTGAGACAGGAGGATTGAAGGTTGGAGGCCAGCAACTTAGTGAGACCTTCAGAAACTTAGTGGGACCCTATTTCATAATAAAAAATTTATAAAAGGTGCTGGGGCTGGGGCTTGGAGGTAGAATACCCCTGGGTTCAATTCCCAGTACCAAAAAAAAAAAAGATATGCATGTCAGCTATAAATATACAATGTGTGTATATTTATGTGTACTTAACCTTGGATTTATGGTGATATAAATCAAATTAAAAGGATTTACTCATAATCAGGCAGGGTAATACATGCCTGTAATCCTAGTACTTTGGGAGACCGAGACAGGAAGATCATAAGTTCAAGGCTAGCTTCAGCAACTTAGCGAGATCCTCAGCAACTCGGCACGACCCTGTTTCAAACTAAAAATAAAAAATGGCTGAGGGTATCACTTGCAGGTAGAATGCCCCTGGGTTCAATCCCCAGTACAAAACACACACACACACACACACACACACACACACACACACACACACACACGATCTACTCATGGTTTGCAGTTAAATGGGAAAAGGATACAAGAGGGTAAAGGTCAATGATTCAGATACAAAAATGCTTTATAAATTTTAAAACGTTATATCTCAATTATCTTTCTTGTCTAGATGTTTGATTATCTGAGGAAAAGTTACTTGACTTCACATTCTCCATCTTAAAGAAAGATATGGACGAAGCCAGGTGTGATGGCGCACACTTGTAATCCTAGCATTTGGGAGGCTGAGACCGGAGGATCCGGGTTCTTGGCCAGCCTCAGCTACCTAGTAAGGCCCTCTGCAACTTAGTGAGACTCTGTTTCAAAATAAAGAATAAAAAATAGGGCTGGGGGTATAGCTTGGAGGTAGAATGCCCGAGTTCAATCCTCAGTACTACAAAAAAAAATATGGACGAAGATAAAGATAATTCTTCCCTTCCCAGTGGTATTTTATGATTGTCCAGATACAGTGATTGGCGAGCCCTTTAAGGTTTTCAGTTCAAAGAAACCACTTAGTTGCAATATGTATGTCACAAGTGTGTCATTGTTGGCTTTTCCCTATATAGGTATTCAAGAGACGGTATTTTTACTTGACTCAACTTCCTGATGGTTCATATATTCTTAATTCCTATAAAGATGAGAAAAATTCAAAAGAATCTAAGGGTTGTATCTACTTGGATGCCTGCATTGACGTCGTTCAGGTAAGGCCATCGAAGTAATCTTTTCTTTCCTTTTTTCCAAAAGCATTATTGATGAACTATTAAGAACCCCAGCACTCCTTTTTCTCTTGGTTAATGGCATCTCCATGCACCAAAACATCCATGCTAGGAACCTCAAAATCCTCTTCAATGTCCCACTCTTACTCAGGGCCAGTATTTACAAAGTGACCATGGTCTTTTGAGTCTGGTTCCTCGGTGCCTCTCGAGTCTCTTCTCTTTTTCTCAGTTTTCACTGCCCTATCTCTGGTTTTCCAAGGCCTCCTGATTTGTTGTCCTGTTCCAGTCTAGATATGGAGCAGGAGAATATGGAGAGTTAGATATGGTCCTTCTCTTGTCTTCTCAAAACCTGTCAGTGTTTGATTTATTGTCTTACAGAGGGAGATATGAAGCTCTTACTGTGGCATTTAAGGCCCACAGTGATCTGGCATTACCCTGCTGTCTAGCCTCATCTTCCTTGCATCCCCTTAGATATTCTGTTCACATCAGCCTATGCACTCTATAGAGTTGCACATATATTTTGCTTGGAGGCCAGCCTCAGCAATTTAGTGAGACCCTGTTTCCAAATAAAAAATAAAATAGGTCTGGGTGTGTAGGTTGGAAGTAGAACACCCCTGGGTTCGATCCCCAGAAGCACAAAAACATATGTGCGCATACACACATACACACACACACACACACACACACACACACACACAAAAAAACTGTAATTATCTATGTAAATAGAAGGTGCTAGCTGGGCGTGGTGATGCACGCTTGTAATCCCAGCATTTGGGAGGCTGAGACCAGAGGATCCAGGGTCGCGGCCAGCCTCAGCTACCTACTGAGGCACTCCACAACTTAGTGAGACCCAGTTTCAAAATAAAGAATAAAAAACATAGGGCTGGGGGCATAGCTCAGAGGTATAACTCCCCTGAGTTCAAGCCCCAATACCAAAAAAAAAAAAAGGTGCTTATTGGTTTTGTTTTTGTGTGTGCAATGCTGGGGGTAGAAGCCAGGGCCTTCCTTGAGTATGCCAGACAAGTACTTTACTCCTGAGCTACATGTCCACCTGAAAGTGCTTTTGAAATCTATAGTTAAAGCTTTATCTTACTGGAAGACAGAAGGTGTAGTTTCTAGATGTTCTCATTTGCCTTTGTCTATATTAACCTTCTTTGTAAGACTCCTGTAGCATCTATTTACAATCCCCTCCCAAATATTTTCAAATGTATAAATCTCCTTGATTTGCTACAGCAGTTTAATTTCATCTTTTTCTTCACTTTGAAGATGAGAAGGAGGAACTTTATTGGTTCCCTCTTGAATAATGACCATATAGAGGAGAATTAGTGATTCACAAGCCATTCTTGAAATGAATGCTGAGACATTTGAGAGGAGGTAGCTTGTCACATCTTTTGTCTTGGCAGGGGACAGTGATAAGGTACAAGAACATGTCATTCCATTAGAGGAAAGAAGAAGGCTTTTATTTTCTTTCTGTGCTAGTGTTCAGCAAAGGTCATTTCCATATATTTTACTGAGTCACAATTTGACATGAACCAACTATGCTCTTCTTCTATCCTACTGTGACACATTTGATAATCTACATGAGGAAGTGAATTAAGTATTGATATTGTACTTTATAGTGTAGTCTAAAATAAGTATCGTATTTGTTTCACATCACATTTAAGCTTATTTGTTTATTTATTGTGGTACTAGGGATGGAACCTAGGGTCATTCTACCGCTGAGCTACACCTCCAGCCCTTTTTATTTATTTTTTTTTTGCGGTACTGGGGATTGAACTCAGAGGCATTCTACCTCCGAGCTACACCCCCAGCCCTATTTTTTATTCTTTATTTTGAAACCGGGTCTCACTAAGTTGCGGAGTGCCTCACTAAGTAGCTGAGGCTGGGCGCGAACCCGGATCCTCCGGTTTCAGCCTCCCAAATGCTGGGATTACAAGCGTGCGCCACCACGCCCGGCTCCTTTTTATTTTTTATTTTATTTTTTGCAGTACTGGGGATGGAACCCAGGGACATTCTACCTCTGAGCTATACCCATAGCCCTGTTTTATTTGTTAGTTTGAAACAGGGTCTTGCTAGGTTTCTGAGAGTCTTGCTATGTTGCTAAGGCTATCCTACAACCTGTAATCCTCCTGTCTTAGCCTCCCAAGTACTGGGATTACAATAAATGCACCACCATTTATTTTTTTTTATTTTGAAACAGGGTCTCACTATGTTGCTGAGAGTTTTGCTATATTGCTGAGGCTATCCTCAAACCTGTGATCCTCCTGTCTCAGCCTCACAAGTACTGGGGTTACTTATAGGTGTGCACCACCATATCTGACTTTAAGCTTATTATTATTTCTTTTGTGGTACAGGGGATTCAACCCAGGGACATTCTACCTCTGAGATACACTCCCACCTTTTTTATGTTTTCGTTTTAAAACAGGATCTTGCTAAGTTACTGAGAGTTTCACTATGTTGCTGAGGCTGTCTTCAAATCTGCAATCCTCCTGTCTCATTCTTCCAAGTACTGGGATTACAGGCATGTACCACCATGCCTAGCTTTAAGCTTATTTTTGAGAGGTAATTTTAAAATGTATGGATATGAAAGGAAAACTTTAAGCATGGAAAAATATTAAAATAAATGTTTGCCTGTTTGCATAGTGGTAGTTTGATTTTTCTAAATGTGAAGTATGCCAAAAGGCCTTAAATGATAATACTTATTCAACAACTCATAATTTATGCCAACTTTAAGCATGTATCACGGTTCTCAGTCTCCAGGGGAACAAAGCAGATATAGTCGTTCATTGTCTGGGACTGTCTATTCCTTGTTGAAAGAAATAGTTATTTCATGAAAGTATTGACGCACATGTGTGCTGGGCTGAGGTAAAAACAAATAAACTGATGAAATCTAATTTTAAAAGGGCAACTAAATTAACTGAATGTGTGCTTTCCTTTTTTTCCTTTCCCCTTCTAGTGCCCCAAAATGCGCCGTCATGCTTTTGAACTCAAGATGTTAGATAAGTATAGCCATTATCTGGCTGCTGAAACTGAGCAGGAAATGGAGGAATGGTTGATAACACTGAGGAAGATTATTCAGATCAATACTGACAGTTTAGTGCAAGAGAAAAAGGAGACAGCAGAAACAGCACAAGGTCAGGATTTTGAAATGATTCATTATTGAGGAAAAGTCCTCGTCTTTAATCTATAGGAATGTCCTTTGTGTAGGGTGGATATGGAACTCTTCATCTTGAAGGCTGACCTGCTTCTTCATTAAAAGTGACTCTGGAGGTTGATAGACTTTAAGAATTGTTGCTGCCTGGGCTCTGACACATGAAATACAACCAGACTAAAATGGATGAGAAATTCATGGCAGAGCTTCAAAAGCCCATTAAAGTTTTCCCTTTGCTTTCATAATCAAAATTCTTTGCAATAAATTTAGTAGGAGAGGATGGGGTGGGAGAGATAGGATATTTCTCTTAGGTGATTAGTAATGGTCCACATGGTTTGGAACATCTGCTTTTAATGAATTTGCAGATGATGAAACTAGCAGCCAAGGCAAAGCGGAGAACATCATGGCCAGCTTGGAAAGAAGCATGCATCCGGAGCTGATGAAGGTATATCTTTTTTATGGCAACTTGCCTTCCACTGAGACAATGAAGCCTTAGCTGTTAAAGTCTGAAGGCTGCATTCCATTTGGCAATATCATTTCCAAGTTAAAAACCACAGCATATTGGTGAAACAGGTAGAGATTGTAAAAGAAAAGTTGCATTCTTGAAGATGGATTTGTAAGTACCAACTGACAGCTGGGAAAGTCTTATTTTTTCCTGGACCCCAGGAAGTACTTACAGTTTTTTTGTGACTTTATTAATTTTACCTAATTCTTTGTATTTAATTTAATTGCTGTGTATCATTCATAAACATTCTTTGAAGGGGCTATTGATGCATATCATGCTCATAATATTTAATCTAACTATATATATATATGTATATATACATATATGTATATGTTCATTTCTTTTTTAAAAATATTTTTGTGGTGTTAGGGATTGAACCCAGAGGCATTCTACCTCTGAGTAATACCCCTAGCACTTTTTTATTTCTTATTTGGAAATGAGGTCTTGCTAAGTTGCTGAGAGCCTCACTAAATTGCTCTGGCTGGCTTTGAACCTGGGATCCTCCTGTTGCAGCCTCCCAAGAACTGGAATTACAGGCTTGTGCCACCATGCCCAGTATATATGTTCATTGCATATGAAAACCATATATTCTTTGTATGTAAGTATGCATATATCTAAATAATTTCATAAGATAAAACTTTTGATGAATGGATATCAATTTTGTATTGATTTTCCTCTTTTGAATTTTAAATCAACCACTTTTAAAAGTATAGATGTAAAGTTGCGTACAGTGGCATATGCTTGTAATCTCAGTACTTGGGAAGCTGAGACAGGAAGACCGTGGGTTCAAGGCCAGCTGCAGCAACTTAGTGGAGACCTTGTCTCAAAAATAAAAACAACTGGGGCTGTAGTTCAGAGGTAGGATGAGCCTGGGTTCAATCCCCAGTACCATAATAAAATAAAATAGGGTTAGGGGTATAGCTCAGTGATAGAGCATGCCTGAATTCAATCCTTAGTACCACAAAAAAGCATAGACATGATTATCACACATATCTTAGTATGATATACCCTTTACTCTGTGGACTCTATATTATAATAAATTTTAAAATTAGGACCTATTTGTACACTTATATTTTTTGTGGTACTGGGGAATGAATCTAGGGGTGTTCTAACTCTGAGCTATACTCCCAGCCCTATTTTTACTTTTGATTTTGAAATAGGGTCTCACTAAGTGGCTTAAGTTGCTGAGGCTGTCCTTAAACCTCCAATCCTCTTGTCTTAGCCTCCCAAGTACTGAGATTACAGGCATGGACCACCACACCCAGTTCTATTTATAGTTTTTTTTCTGTATTCCTCTTCTTGGACTACGAAGTTACACAAGTTTAGAAGTTCCTTTTTTTCTATTTTAAATTTACCCTTCTCTTAAACTCCAAAGCTGAGTTTCAAAATTGAGGAACATACTCTTGATATCTTGACCTAGGCTTTCTATGGGATTTTAGTTGTGTTCCCTTTCAAGCTTTGTCATCCCAGATTGTACAGTACAAGATGTGTTTCCTAACATGATGGAATAAGGAGTGTATGTAATATACACTAAATATAATATTACTATCCACTAATACTAACACTATGGATATATAAAATATGTTAATTTCTCTTTTGCATCTGAAGTCTCTTGGATTTCTTTTTTATACTGTCTATGGGACGAATAACATTAATTATATTTTGGAAAGGCATAAAGAAAGTAAAAGCATCATCTCTGTAGTTAATTGTGGCTCTTAGTGATATATCACTCCCCAGCCAAGTGGTGTCCTTTACTCAGTTTAATTGAATGGAAATGAAGAAATGAAGAATGGTATATTTTGGAAGCTATGTCAGATTGCATGTTTCATATAAACTATATATTTAATAGAAGGGAGACCAGTAGAGTAAACAATGGGGATTAGGGGGAAGGTGGAGGGAAGGGAAGGAGTTGGTACTTGTGAATGAAATTGACCAAGTTATGTTATGTTCATGTATGAATATGGCACAGTGAGTCCCAAACTATATATAATTAGAACATACTGATAAAAATTAATAAAACTATCTATTTGAATGATATTTAGTAATATTTTGAAGGAAATTAAGTAATCCATACACATTTTTGAATTTTAGTATGGAAGAGAAACAGAACAACTCAACAAACTCAGTAGAGGAGACGGAAGACAGAATCTCTTTTCATTTGATTCAGAAGTTCAGGTACTAATGATATATTTCTTTAAAGAGTCCTAGAAATGTTGCTTATTCAGATAAACAACATCCGTGAAATGTCAAAATCATTGACTTTTTTCACTGGTAGAGAATATAGATTGTTTTATATTTGTCTTCATTTCAACATGTAGCTAACAACTAAGACTTCACTCAAGAGGACTGTTGGGTATGCAAATAGTGTGGTATTAAATATATATATTTTTCTCAGTTCCCTAGAGTCTTCACTTCATCTTGCTCATCAGCATGGATAAAGAACATTTAAAAAATGGTCTCAATGGATGGACCTAGAGAATATTATGTTAAGTGAGATTAGACAATCTCAGAAAGTCAAGGGTGGTATGTTTTTATAATATATGGAAGCTAGAAAGTAAATAGGAAACATAAGGGACCTCAGTCATATGAGGAGAGAAAACACTAGAATGATGGACAGGGATTGGAGGAGGGAGGTAAGGAGGGGAAAATGAGTATTGAGAAAGGGAACAGTTCAAATAATTTTCCATCTATACAAATTTCACTACCAATATCACTAACATGTATGGGGAAGGAGGAAAAGGAAGGGGTGGTAGATACAAAAGGAAATATACCACCTAATGTGTACATGTGTCACTTTGAATCTCATTATGATGTATAATTACATTGTACCAATGAAAATATAAAAAAGATTTACAAAGTGATTTCATTGCTCTTTAACCCATTAAGTACAATTGTGTTCTAGTGACAGTAAATATCTGCAGCATAAAGGGTGACTAATCAAATGAGACATTTATTTTCCACATTTGATATGAGCATGTAGAATTGGAAGAATTTGTATGTCCAGCTTAATCCAATTTTAATCCAATTTTAAATGGAGGATGGTGTAGGAAAGTGAAAGTTTATATTTTAGCTTCCTTCATGAGAGTTAGGCACTGTTTGTATTAAGATACTCGTATTTGTAAGATACTAATATTTAATTCTGTGACCGTTTCTAGTTATATCTCTGATCCTTTGAAGTGGAAAAGATATCCAATATTTAAGTACTATGAATAGTTTCTTTAAAAATATTCCATGAGCCAGGCGTGGTGGCGCATGATTGTAATCCCAGCATTTGGGAGGCTGACACTGGAGGATCTGGGTTCATGGCCAGCCTCAGCTACCTAGTGAGGCACTCTGCAACTTAGTGAGACCCAGTTTCAAAATAAAGAATAAAAAATAGGGCTGGTTCTCTATAAGTAGAATTTTTTTTTTAGCATGGATTTTTATACATTTCTTGGGTACAACAGGGTTAATTACACATTTTTGTTGGGTACAAACTAGTACAGGTAAAGACATCCGTGCACATATTTCTCATTAACCCTTCCCCAATTCTACTTATAGAGAAGCAAGGATACTTTATATCAAAAACTAGAGTTATCATTAAAAACAATACATACAAGAAGTGTAAAAATATTTTTCCTAATCCTATCTGTCAATCATACTGAACTTAATGATAGTTATCATAAAAGACACTTAATTGCAGATAGGTGCATGATATTGTAGAAATCAAGCTATGATTAGCTTTCAGAAATTAGGAGCAGAATCTCCTTGAAAGAATAATATTGGTTTTGAAAGAATTTAAAGCATTACCTCATAATCTGTATAAAGTATACTGACAATGTAAGGTCAAGGCACACCTCTATTTATGAGTTACATGAAGATAAACATGGTGATTGAGTTACAATTCTGTGTCATTCATTTTCAATGACATCATGAAGACTTAGTTTTTAAAATTAAATGTTATAATCAATAATTAGGAATTTTATCAGAATCCTTTTCTAACAGGATACTAAGGTTAATTATTAATGTTTCCATCAAATCGTTTCTTAGAGAGAAAACTTCTTCCCACAGTGTTTTGTTCTATTAGTTTCATATAAAAATATATATACATGACTATTGGCATATCTTTTACCATAGAGTCTGTAATTGTCACCATCAATAGATTCAAGTATATTTTGAGGCAATTCTTCATAACGGAGAAGATTTGAGCTTCGATGTGTAGTAGACAAAAGTAGTACGTTTTTAACTAGACAAGAAAAGAATTGATAGTTGTTGGCCACACGGGACTTTAGAAAAATGAAATAAAATTTTCATTTAAACTTGGGTTACAATTGTATCTTTTCATCCATTAGCTGTTTATGGGTTTTCTACAGGTTTGGGGTATTGTCTGGCCACCAACTGTTCTTCTTACTCCTTTTTTTGATTATTAGAACTTTGTTGAGTTTGGGTTCTCCAGTCTTCCATTCATTTAGTTTTGGTGAGATGGGATATTCAAAGTACTCTACTAATTCGTATCTAATAGTGGGGTATATAATAAAGACAAGAAACTCAATTTCCCTCACTTGGAAATTCAAATTTTAAGTAATATGAAAAAAAAAATGGAAATGTTTGGACCCCTCTCCCAAACAAAAAGACAAAATTCTAAGAAGAGGGACCATTATTTGGCTACATATATATATATATATATATATATATATATATATATATATATATATGTCTAGGTTCCCATCTTTAAGGGATGGATTTCTCACTGTTCTTTCTTCTATTTATCATCTTCTTTCTTTCTTAATCTTTCGCAAAATTTAGCAAAAGTTATTGCCAGTAAAAAAAAAAAAAAAAAATAGGGCTGGGAGTATAGCTCGGAGGTTGAATGCCCCTGAGTTCAATCCCCAGTACTGCAAAATAAATAAATAAATAAATAAATAAATAAATAAATAAATAAATAAATAAATAAATAAAATAAGAATAAAAATATTCCATGAGAAAATGAAATTATTTGGGGGTGAATTTTTTGTTTCCTTTGCCCTTTTCTACATTAGATTTCTAATTAATATATTTGGTTTTGTTTGAAATAGAAAAATATTACATAAGCATCACATTTTTTTTTCTCAGTGAAAATATAAAATAGTTTTGGGAAGACTGATTTTGTTGTTTCTTTTTGCTTTTTGCTTCATATAGTTTTCTAACTAAAAATTTTATTTGGTTTGAAATGGAAAAAAAGCATATAGTCTATAAACAATGTGAACATTTTTCTTTAATGTAAACATCACACGAACAAATAAATTACTTGAGGAAAATTGATTTTAAAAATATTCAATTTCCCTCTTTATCTCTCCAGCAGTATTATATTGCTTTAGGGCCAGTTATCGGATTTTTTTAAGTAAGAGCTTAGCAGACCTCAGGAATGTCAGTTCTAAGATGTTCATTCAGAAACGTACTTGTTCAAGTGCCTCTGAACCCTGACTCCCCTCCGTGATTGGGCTCTAATTGGATATGTCAGGCTTCTCACTGTATACAATGGACGCAATTGACTGTGGTTGAAACTGAATCCAATATCTTTAAAAAGTCGTGGCATAATGTTTTTGTGGTCATGAAACTGAACTGATTTTGTTTGAGCTGTTTGTCAGTGAGCTACAGTCCGAGAAAAATTCACAGTTGTGATAAAGCTTTAAGTACAAAAAATTGAATGTAATGTTGATTATGGAAGACGGTCTCATCACAGAGCAGCCCATGGTGTATGTGTTGAGAACCTTTCTTGGGGGAAGTGTTAGCCCATAGTTTCAACCTTCTCTCTTGGTCACAGTTAGTTCAGGAAGAAGTTGCATGTTTTTACCAGTGAGCTTAGAGAAGGAAATGGTGGATGGCTCCAACTTTGAACTACCGGGGAAGGCTGTATACCTCAACTTCTGCACTCCCAGGCCTCTGAAGGGAAAGGATGTGGGGGCTGGGGCACATCAGACTAGTTTTTCTTCACATTCTGCTGTCTGCGTAAGACAGAAAGGAGAGCAGATAAATGGGCGGAAATTAGAATTGATCTCCATGGCAATGTCTTGCCCCTGCTGTCTCCACAGATAGATAAGCATTCAAGTGGGAGCTGTCTAGTCCCACACATTTGTATTCCTTTTGAAGATAAATAGGCCAAGAGAGAAGAAATCATGCTTGCAAGTACAAATGTTATACGTTAGACCCTTTTAAGGGGAATATTGGCAGTGATACCATCTAGGTCCAAGCAGCTGTAACGATCCAAGTTGTCTTCAGACACAGTACCTGTTTGAGTTTGGATTGCTTAAGTAATTGAGAATAAGTTCTTGTGTTTCTTGGCTCAAGGTTTCTATACTGGCGATTTATACTCTGCACAATTTCACCTAATCATTTCCCACCTACCATCTCCATGGCCTTAATGAATATATAGTAAATTGTCCCACAGTCTACACTTTTCTTTCCATTTGTGAATAGTGTGTGTTCAGTCATTCAGAATGAACAGATAAACAGATTGCCAGAGTCCAGTGAGCCAAGAAGGTTTCTAGGAGTTTCTTTGAAAAGGAGGGACAGATTTTTCACCTACCAAAAGGAGTCTTTTGACTCCCAATATATTTTGTTTTCAACCTGTTTTATTTTGAAATATCAACAGTTTTAAAAAATATATTTCCATGGCAGCCAGGGTCCATCCCCCAGCTCCACTGAAAGCTGAACTCAGTGTTTATCCTTTTCCTAAGCAGACACCTCTCCCTCTGTTAATCATTGAATTGTAAGTGGTCCCCAGAGCTCCAGCCTAGTCTGCTTCTCACCCTAGATGACATTGACTCTCAGATCCAGATCCCCAACCCAGACCTCTCCTAGTTTTCCAGCCAGCTACTAATATCACTTCCAACCCAACCTACTCCAAACTGACCTCACCATTTCTACTAGCCTACTCCCCACATCTGCCATTCATTTGTATTTCACACCTACATTCTTAACATCTGTGTCTATTCCTTCTCCTAAGTTAGAGACCATCATGACACTCTTGTTGCCTCAGACCCAATCCTGTTCATTTTGCCTCCTGGGGAGTTCATACAGGAAACAGAGTTTCTACCATCCTGGAGCATATATTTTACCTGAGGACAAACAATAAATGACTTAATAAATATTAAAAATGTTAGATAAATCAGAGGAAGGGAGTGGAGACAGTCAAGGAATGTACAATTTTCTGTAGGGAGTTAGGAAAGGTCTCTTTATGGAAGGGCCAGTTGATGGGAGACTTGAATGAAATGAATGAGCAAGCCATGCAGCTATCTTGAGGGGAGGGGTATCTCTTATAGAATAGGAAGTGCAAAGACCCTGGAGTGAGAATGTACTTAGTGTCCTGGAAAAATAACCAAGGAGGCCAGTGTGGTTAGCACAGAAAGAGTAGAGGAGGCAAGATGGTAAAAGGTGAGGTTAGCAGTGTGAGAGGAGGCAGGGAGTCATGTCATATAGGACTTTGTAGGCCGTGGTATGGACTCATGCCTTGTCCCCTGCCTTTGATCAGAATCTCATCCTCTCTCATCTGGATTTCTCCATCAGTATTTGAACCTTAGTGTAAAAGTTGCATAAAGTCTTGAAGAATGAAAAACAATAAAAAGGTTTGAAAAAAAATGGATAAAGAACTATTGGATTCAGCCACTTTTACTATATCAGTCTGCATCTGTATTAATTTATACTAATATAAAACATCCTTTTCATGAAAATAATGCATGCTATCTGTTTTGTAGAGGTTGGACTTTTCAGGAATTGAACCTGACATAAAACCATTTGAAGAAAAGTATAACAAGCGTTTCCTGGTAAATTGCCATGATTTAACTTTCAATATCTTGGGTCAAATTGGAGACAACACAAAAGGACCACCCACAAATGTATGTATGATAAATTTGACATGGAAGAATTTCATACATCTTTTTCTTTTATGAAAATGTGAATATGTTCTCTGTTCTCATCTTAAGATGATTCATGAAAGTCTTATCTATTCAGAATAGCAGATAGAGAGGGTTCCTGGCTTCAAGAAACATGTGTCCTTGTAACCTGGAAAATCCTCAGATTTGGGAATTCTACTAGGGAATACAATCAATCAGAGTCTCAGTCTCTCTCTCTCTCTCTCTCTCTCTCTCTCTCTCTCTCTCTCTGTCTCCCTCCCCCTCTCTCCCTCTCTCCCCTCCCTCCCTCCCTTCTTCCCTCCTTCTCTCTCTTCCTCCCTCCCTCCCTCCCTCTCTCTCTTCAGTCCTTCCTTTCTGTACTGGGGATTGAACCTAGGGTCATTCTACCTCAGAGTTTCACCCCTAGCCCTTTTGTGTGTGTGTGTGTGTGTGTGTGTGTGTGTGTGTGTGTGTGTGTGTGTGTGTAGGGGGGTACTAGGGATTAACCCAGAGGCATTCTACCTCTGAGCTATACCCCCAGTCCTATTTTATTTTTATTTCTGAAACAAATTCTTACTAGGTTGCTAGGGACCTTGCTAAATTTCTGAGGTTGACTGTGAACGTGTGATTCCCCAGCCCTTTTTATTTTGAAACAGGGTCTCATGAAGTTGCTGAGGGTCTTTCTAAGTTGTAGAGGCTGGCCTCTAACCTGCAATCCTTCTGTCTCAGCCTCCCAAGTACTGAGATTACAGGCATGCATCCCTATGCCCGGCTATGAATACAATTTCTTCTGTGAAATTGGTTCAGAGCAATGAATAAGTATCACCAAAGCCATGGGACATAGATGCTGTGTACTCTGCTAGATCACTCATTATTCTATAGAATGAGATTAATTTTGGTCTGCAGAGAAAAATCTAATTATTGGTTGTCATGGATCATTTGAGTTGGTCAGAAAGCGGAAAATCTTCAGAGACTGTATTTCATGTTCATCTTTATTTTGGGGTTCTAGTTTTAAAAATATCAACAGTGATGACTGATTCTCTTACAAAGTGGTGGAAATACACCCGAACACTTTCCTGTTTGTAAAGGGTTAATCTTTATGCCATCTGGCATCAAATTTCTCTTTGTGACCAGCTTTCAAATGCCATCTGTAGAGAGGAATCATGTATTCCAAAATTGCTGATGGGGCAAAGCTTTTGTCACGTAATTTGATGTTGACTTATATTAGCCCTTGGGGAAATGTATAGTCCAGAAACTTGCAACATGTCAGAGGGAAGATGGATTTCTGCTCTACAAATTGGCATTATGTGGGGGGCAGTTTTAGTAAATGGGTAGAGAATTTTGTGTGTGTGTGTGTGTGTGTGTGTGTGTGTGTGTGTGTGTGTGTTGATGATACTGGGAATTGAACCCAGGGGAATTCTACCTCTGAACTACACACCAGACAGTTTTATTTTATTTTTCTTTTAAGAGGAAGTATGATTTATTTGCTCACAGTTTTGGAGATTTCAGAGTTCAGTCTATGTCAGGCCAGGTTTCCAGGTTTGTAGAGATAAAGGCGCAATGGTGGAAGAGAGAGAGAGAGAGAGAGAAAGAGGGGGGGGCGGGGGGGGAAGAGGGAGAGCGCGTGGGCGCACAAGTCCCCTCTCTCACACCATGAAGACTGGAAGCAAGAGAGATTTCCAGCCCTTTTATTTATTTATTTATTTATTTATTTATTTATTTATTTATTACTTTGAAACGTGGTCTCACTAAGTTGCTGAGACTGTACTCTGACCTGTGACCCTTCTATCTCAACCTCCAAAGTACTGGGATTAAAGGTATGCACCACCATACCTGTCTCCTTGTTTTTGTTTCTTTTGTTTTGTTGGAGGCACTGGGGATTGAACCCAGGGGTATTCTACCTCTAAGCAAAGCCCCAGACCTTTTTTTAAAATTTTTGCTTTGAAACAGGGTCTCACTAAGTTGCTGAGACTGGTCTCCAACCTGCAATCCTCCTGTGTCAGCCTTCCAAGAACTGGGATTATAGGCATTTGTCACCACACCTGGCTTCATCATCGTTTGAAATTTATAACTCATTAAAGTGCTTACAACTGAATGAAGTTATATTTTATAAAGTCTGTTATTTGGAATTTTCTTTCTTCTATGCAGATAGGTCATAATGCAAATTTAGCTAAATGTTGAACTCAGAAAGGGACTGCAATCACACAATCTTTCTTTTTTTTTTGGTACTGAGAATTGAATCCAGGGGCATTCTACCTCTGAGCTACACCCCCAGCCCTATTTTTTAGTCTTTATTTTGAAACAGGGTCTCACTGAGTTATGGAGGGCTTCACTAAGTAGCTTAGGCTGGCCTCGAACCTGTGATCCTCCTGTCTTAGCCTTCCAAGTATGGGGATTACAAGCGTGAGCCACCATGCCCAGCTACACAATCATAAGGAATGACAAAAATTATATTGTCATTTGTGTCTCTCCCCTCTAATGCCCCTCCAAGTCTTAAAATGTCACTTTCTATTCCCAGGTTGAGCCCTTTTTTATCAATCTTGCCTTGTTTGATGTAAAGAACAATTGTAAGATTTCAGCTGACTTTCATGTGGACCTGAACCCACCATCTGTCCGTGAAATGCTGTGGAGCTCCACAGCCCACCTGGCCAGTGATGGAAACCCGAAGGGCTCCTCCCCGGAGTCCTTTGTTCATGGAATTACTGAATCTCAGCTACGCTACATAAAGCAGGTAAAGAACATTTTAGTCTCAGTAGCACTTTCAGAACAAGAAACAGAAACAGCTTTGCCTATGTCATGGTTTCAGGCCAGTGTGTTGATGACATTCCATCTCTTTTAAGATCTGTTCATAGGTATTTTTCTGATGACCAAAGTCAGAGGGGAAAATCACAATGAGTAAACTTGCTAATAGCACAGTGGCAAAGTAACATTTTCAATGGGACCATGATGTGAGACTCCCAAATATTTAGTGAGATAGAATGCAGAAACAACACACACACACACACACACACACACACACACACACACACACACCCCTCTGCATATTTCTAAGCAAGGCCATAGGTGCCCAGAAGATATCTATTTTTTTTTTTTTTTTTTTTGCGGTACTAGGGATTGAACTCAGGGGCATTCTACCTCCAAGCTATACCCCCAGCCCTATTTTTATTCTTTATTTTGAAACAGGGTCTCACTAAGTTGTGGAGTGCCTCACTAGGTAGCTGAGGCTGACCTCGAACCCGGATCCTCTTTTCTTAGCCTCCCAAATGCTGGGATTACAAGCAGGCACCACCACGCCTGGTAGAAGAATTCTATTTTGAAGAAAAATTGACCCTACATTAACTTTCCCACCTCTAATTCTCATGAACATTAATGAGGGGATATTTTTAATGGAACATACAAACTTTTTTTTTTTTGTACTGAGGACTGAACCCAGAGGAGTTCTACCTTTGAGCTACATCCCCAGCCCTTTTTTTTTTTTTTTTTTTTTGAAACAGGGTCTTGCTAAGTTACTGAGGGCTGATCTTGAACCTATGATCCTCCTGTCTCAGCCTCCCAAGTACTAGTATTACAGGTGTGTGCCCCCATGCCCAGGTTCTGCTTGAAAAGCAGTGAGAGAGAAATGTAATGTTACACCATAATGCTTCTCTCTCTGTCCTCCCTTCCCTTTTAGAAAGAACCCAACAGTTCCTTGGCATTCTGATCTCTGAAACTGGAGGTTATTGAATTTATGCAGAGATGAATTGATGGTCCCTCCTCTAGATTTTTATAGCTGCAAGGGAGTGAGAACATGGCATAAAGTGGGAAAATGCATATGAACGAAGCTGCTTACAATATAAGAATGTTGATGTCCTCAAAACATTTTTTCTGATTATAAAGATGTTCTTCCGTAGAAAATTTAAGCAATACCAGAAATATTTAAAAGAAGGTAAGCCAGGTTTGGTGGTGCACTCTTGTAATCCCAGCATTTGGGAGGCTGAGACTGGAGGATCCGGGGTCTCGGCCAGCCTCAGCTACCTAGTGAGGCGCTCCGCAACTTAGTGAGACTCTGTTTCAAAATAAAGAATAAAAAATAGGGCTGGGGGTATAGCTCGAAGGTAGAATGCCCCTGAGTTCAATCCCCAGTACCACACACACACACACACACATACACACACACACACACACACACACAAAAAAAAAACCTACAGATTTGTCACATTCATAAAATATCTAAAATATCTACAGATTTGTCACATTTATATTAAAGGCTGACATGATTTTCCATTGATTTAGCTAGTTAGGCTATTTCTGATTTTTTTGTATTATAAATAATGCTGCATTGACCATCCTTGTGCATATGTCTTAACTCAATTGTTGAATTGTCTCCTTAGACCAAGTTCCAAGCAATGAGATATTTAGGGTCTTAAACCTTAATCCTGCTCGGTGCTGCAGATACAGATTAACTAGTTGGTTAGGGAAAACTTCTTTCTATGCGGTGTCACTGCCCTTGTAGGTCTGTGGATCTTTTAGCTGTCATAGATTTTCACCAAGTTGCTTCCCTTATAGCCCCTTATTTTGTGACTCAGCCTATAGTTTCCATATTAAACTACAATATGAGATGCTTCTAAAAGAAGTGAAGTAGGTAAGAGTCACCCTGAGGTGGGGCATATCCATCCATCCATTCCTTGTTAGGAAAGAAGGGCTGGGGTAGAGGTCTGGTCCTACAGAGCCAGACACATGGACCACATGGGATTTCTGGGCTCTCTCTGACCACCTGAGGATGAGGGAACTAGAAACTGACTGAACAAAAGGCAAGACAGCCCCCATAGTGGGTCTCCCCACATTGGAGTCCCCAGTAAGTTTTAAAAAAAATGAGCATTGCTATGCCTCAGCCTCCTCATGTCTGAAGTGGAGGTAATGATGATACCTGTCTCCGAGGCCTGTTGCAAGGCTTAGTACCCTCACAGGCATACTGGGCTTGGTTGGTGCCACACAGCTGCTTGGAATAGCAGTACACTAGAAGCAGCATGCTTTTACCACTGGTCAGATATCTTAGAATTGTGATGCTTGTTGCAGGTATCAGTATAGGGAAATGCCTTGACTGCTGGGAATGGGAAACAATAGGTGCTCAGTGAATGTTAGTTATATCGATAATCAGTATTACTATTCTAATTCATCTTGATCAAGTAAGATGTTCCGTGCCTGGGCCTCAACAGTGAGAGGCAACGGGTAGCAGCCCAGAGCCCAGGTAGCAACCTTCTTTAGCAGCTTACTGAATAAACCTCTCTGAGCCTCTGCTTGTTTGTTTGTTTTCCTTTTTTTTTTTCTTCTTTTTGTGGTACTGGGGACTCAACAAAGGGGCATTCTACTTCTGAGTTACGCTCCCAGTCCTATTTTATTTTTCATTTTGAAGCAGGGTCTCACTAAGTTGCTAAGAGTCTCACTAAGTTGCTGAGGCCTCGCTAAGTGGCCTTGAACCTGTGAGTCTCCTGTCTTAGCCTCCTGACTACTGGGATTGTAAGCATATACCACCACGCCTGGCTGAGCTTCTGTTTCTTAATCTGTAATATTCATGTATTATAGTGACTGCATTCTAGGGTTTTTATGAAGACTGAATGAGATAAACACAAAAGCCACATAGCACAGTTATGTGGAAATTAGCCTAAGATTGTACTTAGCTGGGTATGATGGTGCTTGTCTAGTAGTTCCAGATAGTTGGGAGGCTGAGGCAGACAGATCACTCAAGGCCAACTTGGGCAACATAGCCAACCCCTGTCTCTTCACAATCAAGGTGTGCTGTTCACCATACCTTCTGCAGGGGCAGCTGAGGCAGTTTGCCACCCCAGGCTCACAGCCAAGTTCTACGACCTTGACATGCTTTGATGGTAATAACCAGGCACCTAATGTGCATTATTTTATTTAATCCATATAAAAAGTTTGTGAAATTGCTGTTACTTTCACCATCCCCATCTCATAGGTGCGAAACCTTAGACTTAGAAAAGATGTAAGTTGCCTAAACCTATAAAAATGGTGTGATGTTGAAATTTGAACCCACAAAATTTGACTTCTGAGCAAATTTTAACCACTGTCCCACATTTGTTCCTTCAAAAGTCAAAGCTAAATTGACCATTACCCAGGCTGGTTACAAGCTGTTTAGGGGAATTGTTAGCCTCTTACATTCAGTTTTTTATTCTGCCCTGTCTAACTCTGAGACTTCTGTCTAGGACAAATGAGATGATATGTCTGAAATACTTTGGAAACTGGAAAGCACTATATTGACAAAGTTGGCAATACACCAAGTAGAGAAATTAAGCATGATAGAGACCCAGTGATGGCTTTTTCCATTCAAATTCATTTGTGTGGTGTGCCTCCAAACAGCAGACATAGTCAACCAACATGCTATTTGAAGGATATTATGTTTGGAAGGAGCCAGATGAAACAGGGGATTGCATGCATATTTCACATGCATTCAAAGAAAATGCACACAATATTGGTTGCATCTACATTACTAACCCTAAATAAAGTGTACATGGACAAAACAAATTTTGTATCCTCTGTTTTCTGTTTACATTGAAAGCAATAGAGCTCTTCAACTCCAATAAGGAATGTTTTCTATAGAGTGGTTTAGGGTTTTTTGTTTGTTTGTTTGTTTGTTTGGTGTGTGTGTGTGTGTGTGTGTGTGTGTGTTTGTGTGTTACTGGGAATTGAACCCATGGGCATTCTACCTCTGGGCTATACTCCCAGTCCTATTTTATTTTATATTTTGAAACAGAGTCTCACTAAGTTGAGGGGGGCCTCACTAAATTGCTGGCCATGAACCTGCAGTCCTCCTGTCTTAGCCTCCCAAGTACTGGGATTACAAGTGTATACCACCATGCCCAGCTGAGTGGTTTGGTTTTTATATTAGGCAGAGTGGCACAGTATTTTCTTCTTCATAACTGCAATTAATATGAATTAGTTATTCTGGGGCACAGATTCCAAAACTTACTTGGTCTCTTTTCAGAAAAAAAATTACTCAGTGACCCTCCCCCATACTTTCACTGCCTCCTTATTTTCATTCAATTCCCTCCCCCAATTTTACCCTTGGTTACTACCACTCCTCTGGATTGTTGGGGAGGTATCTCCCACTTTGAGAATCCATGCAGAGTTACATGCAGCAGCTTTTAAATATACTTACCTAGTTCCAGTTGGGAAATGTACATTATTAGCACAGGCTAATTAAGCCAAACAATGTACATCATATTTGTAAGATATAAGAACTCACAAACACAAGAAGTTAACCAGCGATAGTGACGCCTATAATTTAGGACCAATAGATGTGCATTTTGTGACAAAATATAAAATCCATTTTGAAAGGAATATTGGAAGCTTAGAAATCTATATGACTAGAAGAGCTATCTCTTTTTAGAATTCTGGGCCTGATTCTAAGTTGAATATCAACATTCTCTACTAAATATACATCTAGGAAACATTCACCAAACAGCCATAAATATGATGTTATATACAAATTCTAATGGAAGTAATTTTTTTCCAGGGGATTTTCTCAGTGACAAATCCACATCCTGAAATTTTCCTAGTGGCGAGAATCGAAAAGGTACTACAGGGAAACATTACACACTGTGCAGAACCCTACATCAAAAATTCAGATCCAGTAAAGGTATTTATAAAGCTTGCTTGTGAACATTTCAGCTTAATGTAGAGTTTGCATTTTACTGATATTGTAAATGACACTGTCAATGACCCCTCTAGAAGAAAAGTATTCTCTGAGAATGCTATATATTCTGAAAATAGGGTATAATATGTGAATATGTATGCGAAAGCTTCAACATGGCCTTTTCTCCTTCTTCAGCTATGTTCTGTTAATATAACAATCTTATTTCTGCTCACTTAACAAACTTATAGCTAGGGGCTCTTGGGCTACATCTGCCAGATAACACAGTATCTTCAGAAATAGCCACTCCTTCCTTACTCTCAACCCTACCTGCAGGCCTAGTGTCAGGGCTGGGAGAGTAAAGGTGACCTAACCTTGCAGTGCCCAAGGCTAATTATATACTTAAATTCACCCATATTTGTGATGCAGTAAGAAGAGATGTCAGGGAGTATTTCATGAGGTTCAATATGCTTACTTTAAACGGCCATCCTTTATTTTGAGATTTTCACACTTCATTTTCAGTATTGTGCCTTTCTTTTCTTTCATGACACATTGACATGTTAAATTGCAGGGATTTCTTTATTGTTTCGTTTTGTTTAATATCCTTAAGTGACAACATTTAAAGTTGGCATCCCTACAGCATCATCTAAATGTTTGAAAATTATCAATCAAATCTCATCTTCTTATGTTATAAGTGAAAGAACTGAGGCCTCAGAAGGGAAAGGATGTGTGGTACAGCTCATTAGTAGCACTCTAGCTAGTGCATATTTAGAAATAATTCATCTATTGTATGTGATATTTCATTGTGTATCCAGATAATATTGATTAAATGGAAGATGTGGAGGAGATGTGTGACTAGTTCAGAAAAAAAAACAACTGTAGCATTCTTATCCACAGGGATGAGCATCTGCCAACATTTCACAGCCTGTTTAGGCTCTATAGGCAGTATATCTCCTTTGTCATCTCTCCTGGCCTGTTTAAACAGTGCCTCCTGCTCACACTTCACTAATTGCATTGGCTTTTGGTCACTTGTGCCTTATCTTGGGGGTAGAAAGGTCAACTGTGTCCAAAGCAAGCTTCTCCCAAGAATGATGAGTGTTTTCCTGCTGTGTGAAATGAAATACAAGTTAAAAGTGCTTCAAAGTTTCCCTGTAGAGGTCTTTGATGCCAATTGAGCCCTACATCTGTTTTGTCTGTCTTCTGATGTAATGACAAAGGCTCTGTTTACAAGACTCAAAAATATTTTGGTCTTGTAAAATGGGTAGCTGATGTATTCTCTGTTTTATTTGTGGCTCTTTCTCTTTTTTCTTAAAGTTAACTTTTATTATTGCATTGTAATTGTACACGATAGATTTATAGAGATACATTTATATATGCACAAACAATTCCCTTTCTAGATTTTGGATATTTTATATTGGTAAGTTGGGGAGGTTATTTTTCTGGGTGAGTCCATGGCAGATTGAATGTGAGCCAACCTTCCTCTTTCTGACCTTAGACAGCCCAGAAGGTGCACAGGACAGCCAAGCAAGTGTGCAGCCGCCTTGGACAATACAGAATGCCTTTTGCTTGGGCTGCCAGGTTTGTATGAATATAATTCTGATCCTTCCACTTATACTCATCTGTGAAGTTGAAGGTCAGTGTCCTTACCAGCATTTAGCAGTCTGTTTTTGGCAGGCCAGCTGTGTCTTAGGACACTCAATTACACTACTTCTTTCTTTTAGAATTTGTTGTGCATCAAAGACCCCATCTAAGACCCTCTCATTCTTTTCATATGGCTTGCTTTAAGGGAAATTTTCTTTGGCTTGAGTCAGTGACCTGACTGACACCACTTAAGTTTTATTACATTTTTTTGTGGTGCTGGGGATGGAACCCGGGGTCTTACACACTGTTGGCAAGTGCTCTTCTACTGAGCTATATCCCCAGCCCTTTTTATAGCATTTCTAAGCAGAGATTATTTGCTAAAGTAATGGAATTTTTTTCAGAAAATTAGAAATTATAATGAATTATGTACAATATGCCTATTATTTCAGAGTTGGCTGGGTTTATGGTTTGGAAAACTATCATAGAATAATTCTGGAAAACATACTAAAATTTTGAAGGCAAAGAATGCACTCATTAAGTGCAAGGATGTAATTAATACATTCTCTTGCTTCCTGGTGACAACTTCAGCCAACTCTTTAGGGATAGTGCATTTGGAAGCATGCATTATCTATCTATATATCTTTTGCTATGGTAATTCATATTATTTGATCAAAGGTTTGCAAGTGCAATGATGTTTTTCAAATTTGTGTCTTGTTCACCCCCACTTTGAAGTACAAGTTTACTTGCTTATTTGTGGTACAGCCTGTGCAGCTCACTGGAACTTTTGGGGAAAGGGCACCATGTTCCCAATAATTCAATCAATTATGTTCATTGGGTGCTTGGTGCTTAGCAATAGAATAAGGGTAGGAGATTCTAAGATAATTAACTATTCCGCTGTCAATATTTATAATTATTTCATTTCAGAAAAGGTCCCCAAATGCATTATATGCTGGTAAATGAAAAAAGGCACCATTGTCCTTGTTTTGCAGACTAGTAAAAAATGATAGCCAAGGAAAGGTGAACGGCCAAGGGTTAGCAGAGATTGGTAACATAAGCATTCTAGAGGGTAAAATATGGCTCGGAAGGACAAGCATACTTATAATGCTCCAGCTAAAAAGTTAATTGCCCCTGCTTCTACAGCCATTATTATTGTTACTAGTTATTAAATGTTAACTCTGTTCAAGACATTCACTGGTCTAAGTGCTTAACCTAGTGTGTTGCTGGGTGTGGTGGTGCACACCTGTAATCCCAGTACTTGGGAGGCTGAGGCAGGAGGATCACAGGTTCCAGGCCAGCCTCAGCAACTTAGTGAGATCCTGTTTCAAAATAAAAAAATAAAAAGGGATAGGGTAGTAGTTGAGGTAGAACACCTCTAGGTCCAATCTTCAGTACAAAAAAAAAAAGAAGAAAGAAACCTGTATGTGTATTTGTATATATACATATATACATATGTATGTTTTTCTGTGCTAGAAATTGAACTCAAGGCATCTCACATGCTAGGCAAGCACTCTGACACTGAACTACACATCTAGCCCTAAATTTGTATTTTCCTAGGAGGTGGGTACCATTGTCCCCATCTTGGAGATGGGGAAACTGAAGCACAGAAGTAAAATGAAAAAGAAAAAGAGAGAAATCCTTGCCCAAGTTCACATAGCATGCAGCGGGGAGTCAGGGTCAGAACAAAGGGCACCGCCTTGGGCACTCATTCCAGGTGCTGTGGCATGCCGCTCCCCTTTAGGCAGCAGCAGTAGCTGATTGTGTTGTTTTTCTGGTAGAACAGTTACCAGAAATAATCAAAGAGGGAAGCCTTGTTCTCTAGTTCTGATGAGGATATATGCTATTTTGCAGCAATAGCAGGAACTTATTCTGAAGGCTTGGGTAGCATATTTAAAATATGTATAGGTATGGTGGTGCATGCCTATAATCCCAGTACTTGAGAGGCTGAGAAAGGGGGATCACAGGTTCTAGGCCATCCTCAGCAACTTAGTGAGACCCTGTTTCAAAATAAAATAGGGTGAAGGGTGAAGCTCAGAGGTAGAATGGCCCTCAGTTCCTTCCTCGATACATACACACACACAAAGAAGATGTATGGTAAAACCTTGTCTACTGGAAATAAAGGGGGTACACTTAAGAAGTAGGAAGAGTGTGGTTAATGCCCTAATCACATATTTAGAGACTCTGCCAAGGAGAATTGTGTTTCTGGGTATAGCTATTTCCAGTGCATTGGGTGCTTATACATTACCCTCATTTTATTTATTTGTTTGTTTATTTATTTATTTATTTTGCGGTACTGGGGATTGAACTCAGGGGCATTCTACCTCCGAGCTACATCCCCAGTCCTATTTTTTATTCTTTATTTTGAAACAGGGTCTCACTAAGTTGCAGAGTGCCTCACTAGGTAGCTGAGGCTGGCCGTGAACTCGGATCCTCCAGTCTCAGCCTCCCAAATGCTGGGATTACAAGCCTGCGCCACCACGCCTGGCTCATTCTCTGCTCGGAGGTAGAATGCCCCTGAGTTAAGTCCCCAGTATGGCAAAAAAAAAAAAGGCAGACATGAAGGAATAATTCAAGTTCATATGAGAACTATACATATATTGTGAACTCTTTCTGAATTTATCCTCAAGATCTAATTTAATTTTATCAACTTTTTTATGGTGATATACTTTATCTTTGATGAAGTGCATACAGCTTAAATATTCAGCTTGATATATTTTCACAAACACATATAGTCATGTACCCACCACTATCACAACTAAGATAAATCACTCCACCCATGCCCCAGGCAACCACCAGTCTGATTATCACTGCCTGCAGATGCTTTTTATCTATGAATGGACTCCTGCAGTATGCACTATTGTGTTTGGTTTCTTGTGCTCAGTATGTTTTTGAAACTCATTAATATTGCTTCAGTCACTTAATTCACTTTTAGTAGTATTCCATTGTATTAATATACTGCAGTTTATCCATTTGCTTGTTGATGAGTATCTGGTTATTGCCAGTTTGGGGCTATAACAAATAAATCTTCTGTGAACATTTATGTAGCATGTGGGAACATGTCTAGGAGTGGAATTGCAGCGTCATAGAAAAAAATATATGCTTAACTTTGTGAAAAACCATAAACCTGTTTCCCAGGTTGTTTTACCACTTCACAGTCCCACCAGTGCTTTCTGGGTTTATTGGTACTTTAGAACTTTTTTATTCGTACTAAGGATTGAACTCCAGAGGCATTCTACCTTCGAGCTACACCCCCAGTCCAGTTTTATTTCTTATTTAGAAAGAGGGTCTTGCTATTTTAATTAGAGTCTCACTACTTGCTGAGACTGTCCTCCAACCTGTGAACCTCCTGTCTCAGCCTCCCAAGTATTGGGATTACAGGCTTGTGTCACCACACCCAGCTAGAATTTTTTTTTAACAAAATCTTTTTATTGTTGTTTTAGACCCATTTTCAAAGACATTCAAGGCTCTCTGGATCTGGATGGGAGATTTTCTCCTTTGTATAAACAAGACAGTAGCAAGCTTTCAAATGAAGACATTCTCAAATTGCTCTCAGAATACAAAAAGTAAGTGGGTGGCGTTACTGCAATAAATGGATATACTAGATGAATTATCAGTTTTATAAAATGATGAATGTGAGTCATATGGGCAAAACTGAATTCTTAAAGAATGAAATTTGGATATAGGGTGACCATATGTTTAATAACCATAATTTTCAGTTCTAAAATACTCTTTCTTACTACCTAGGCCAGAAAAGACCAAATTACAGATTATTCCTGGGCAGCTACACATCACAGTGGAATGTGTTCCTGTGGATTTATCAAGTAAGAACATATTGCAAGTAAACTGCAAAGGTCATGTTTGAATCTTGGGATTTCATCTTTTTAATATTTTTGAGGTTTACATGGTATATTAATTTCCTAGGGCTGCCATAGCAAAGTATTATAGATTACATGGTTCAGGATAAAAAGATTTATCCTCCCACAGTTCTGGAAGTCAGAAGTTCAAAATCAAGGTGTTGGCAGGGGCCATGTTCTTTCTGAATGTTCTAGAGAAGAACGCTTCCTCCAGTCTTTCTAGCTTTTGATAGTGCCTGGCCATCCTTAGCATGGCTTAGCTTATTGCTGCATCATGCCTCTGTCTCCCTCTGTCCTCACATGGCCACCTTCCCTTTGTGTTTTCTCCTGGCCCTCTTGTAGGGACACTGGTCACTGGACTTAGGGTCCACCTTAGTCCAATATGACTTTGTCTTAACTAATTCTATCTGGAAAGAATCTATTTCCAAATAAAGTCACACTCCGAGGTTCTATCGGGACATGCATTTTGGAGGGTGGTAACCGTTCAACCCAGTGTGCATGGAGAATTGTTAAACATTAGGAAAGTGAGTTGACTTTATCAGATATTTTATTTAAAATGCATGATGTTGTGGGTCTGCCCCTGTAATTCTCTGCTGCATTTTGCCAAGGATAAATTTCTACTTCTGCCATCAACTAAGAGATTAAAAGGGAAGAGGGCTAAGGGTGGTGGTGCATGGCTATAATCTCAGTACTTGGGATGCTGAGACAGGAGGATCACAGGTTCTAGGTGAGCCTCAGCAATTTAGTGACACTCTCAACAATTTAGCGAGATCTTGTTCCAAATAAAAAATAAAAAAGACTGAGGGTATATCTTGGAGGTAGAATGCCCCTGGGTTCAACCCCCAGTTGCTGAGACTGTCCTTGAATCTGCAAACTTTCTGTCTTAGCCTCCCAAGTACTGGGATTGCAGACATGTAACACCACACCTAGCTATTTTTCTTAAATAATTTTTAATATAAACAAGATTTTATGCATACTGATGTTCATTGAAGTGTTATTTATATTGAGGGGAGATTGGAAACAACCAGAATCTAACACTGTCAGTATACTTAGGCAGTTATGGCACACCAACATCATGAAACCATGCAGCTATTAAAACTGACGTTTCCAGTTTGTAGAATAAGACATCAAATAAAATGCAAAAAAATAAAAATTAAGTTCTTTACCTATAGTAGGATTTTAATGTAGAAATTGCATAGGACACTGGATGTGATGGTGCACACCTGTAATGTAATCCCAGTACTTGGAAGGCTGAGACAGGAGGATCACAGGTTTGAGGACAGCTTCAGCAAGTAGTGAAGTTATCATCAACCAAGAGAGACACTGTTTCAAAATAAAAATAGGGCTGGAGTGTAGCTTCGAGATAGAATCCCCCTGGGTTCAATCCCCAATACAAGAGAGAGATGAGAGAGAGGGAGAGGGAGAGGGAGAGAGAGAGGGAGAGGGAGAGAGAGAGGGAGAGGGAGAGGGAGGAAGGGAGAAAGAGAAAGGAAGGAAGGAAAAAGAAATTGCATTGGAAATAGCCTAGAAGAAAATACACCAAAATGTTAGTAGGAGTTATCTCTGGAATCATTAACTGTGTTTGTGTTTTTACTCTATACCTCCAGATGTGTTCTGTTATAAATATGTATTGCTTTAATAATCAGAGAAAAACAAAGCCACCAAAAATACTGTGTCCTCATGTCCAGCTTACCCTGGGTCTTCCTTCTCCATCAATATGGCTGGCTCTCCAGTAAGGATGAGCAGTTACTGCTCCTTAAGTATATGAATAACCTTTACTAAAGTGGTTGCTTCAATAACATATGCTACTAAACTTCTCTAAGGCTTTGTATTTTTCACATTTGGGAATATCGAATTTATTATTGGTAACACATCATAAGATCTGTAGTTTCAAAAGGCTTCCATTATTTCTTTGGTGAAAATTCACACCTGCACCAAGTTAACTTTTTAAAAGCAACTCTCCATGAGCTAATTGGAAGCATAAATTTACCCGTATTTCATTCCCTGATACCAATAAAAATTTGCAGTGAAAGCTAAATTGCAGCCACAGGAGGGAAAATGTAATGGATTTCTTTGCAGAGTTTAAATTTGTCAGAATTATGATGTGTTATATTTGGCAAATCACTCGACATTGAGAATGAAATAGCAGTGTGTATCTGGTATGAAAGGATCCACAAAAATCAGCAGCAGGCTACTCCGTGGAGTCCTGGGTTCTTAAAGTGCTTGTTTGACTTTTTGTCACTTACTAAGAATTCTGTTTTTAAATCACTCTTTGAGAACTTGATCCATGTATATTTTTATAAGCACAGGGATGTGTTAATGATTGTTAAACTGTATGCTCTCCTCCTATTTATTTTTTCCTGCTGTAGATTGTATTACTTCTTCGTATGTGCCCCTGAAGCCTTTTGAAAAAAATTGTCAAAATATTACTGTGGAGGTTGAAGAGTTTGTTCCAGAAATGACAAAATATTGTTATCCATTTACTATTTACAAAAACCATCTGTATGTCTATCCCTTGCAATTAAAATATGATAGCCAGAAAACATTTGCCAAGGTAAGCAGTGTAAACTATACATTTTTGGGAGTAGAAAATGGTATTTAAGCCAGGTGTGGTGGTGCACACTTGTAATCTGAATACTTGGGAAGCTGAGACAGGAGGATTGTAGGTTTGCTGTCAGCCTTAGCAACATGAGGCCCTATGTAACTTAGTGAGATCCTGTTTCAAAATAAAGAATAAAATAGGGCTGGGGGTATAGCTTGGAGGTAGAATGCCCCTGGGTTCTATCCGCAGTACCATAAAAAAAGGAAAATGGTTTTTAAAATCGTCTCATTCTGTGACTCATTTTGACTAATTAATCATTCCAGGCAAGGAACATTGCAGTCTGTGTGGAATTCCGGGATTCAGATGAAAGCGATGCTTGTGCACTAAAGGTTTGTTTCTGATGTTAGTAACCATATATATTTAGTAGATATGTAATAGTAGAGATGGAGATTTTGGTACTCGGTAGCATCATGCTCTTAATTGAATGTTTTGACATTAAAAGAAAATGTACCAAATTGCCACGTTTAACATTTTCTTTTCTACTATTATGCATGAATTATAAGGATTAGCTTAAATGTTACTATAAAAAAGAGGTGGGAGCATACATATCTTTAAAAATGGGTAATTTTGGGCTGAGGGTATTGCTCAGTGGCATTGAGTATGCCTAGCATGTATGAGGCCCAGATTCAATCTACAGCACCAAAAAAAGGGGGAGCTTTACATATCAGGGTTGTTTTGTTTTCTTTGTGTTTGTGAAGGTGGGTGTAGAACTGTAGGCCTCAGGCATGCTAGGCAAACTCTTCCCCCTGAGCTATACTCTCAGCCTATATTCCAGGGTTTGATGTTTGCTCTAATTTGACTTCACATTACTCTGATGCCCAATCACAAGGTCATTTTCTTATGATAGTTTATGATGGTCCCATTAGGGGACCATAAACTCCTTCCTCTTTGAAACCTGAAGAGGCTTTTTGAGCTGACAGAAGCATCACAATGTTGCTTTGATCTAAGAGATAACTTGTACTCCACATATGGCCAAATGGTGCCTCCAAATGTGGATTTGTGATCTCTGAAAAGCAACATCTCAATATTACCTGCTACTGTTGGCCTTAAATACCTGTCATGTGACAGTGCCTTTACATTTTCACTCCTTAAAACTGATTTGTATTTTTTTTTTGCTCATTAGCCCATTAATCAGAGAAGTGAAAGAGAAGTCAGGGTACATGTAACCATCATGAAGTGTTTGTCCAGCTCCCCACTTCCCTACTCTGAACCTAAATCAGACAGATAGATAGGTAGTCTTAGACTCCCTAGGGACAGGGGCTGGGATGTTCCCAACTAAATCACTGAATGTTTCAGAGCCCCTTTCCTTCTGTGCAATATCCTTTTGTATACTTAGAGATTCTTAGGTTACCCCTCAGCAGTTCTTGAAAATTGCCTTCATAGCGATGTTTAAGGAGAGTTGGACATGCACTCTCACAGTCTCAATTTCATTTCTTAGCTGGCCTGGAGGTGCACTCTGCAGTAATGGAGCGAGGCAATTAGAATCTGGATGTGCCAGCTCCATCTCCATCCTTGAGCTCATTAGGCCAATGGAAATGAAAGCTCACATTAGGAAGGAAACCAGATCACTCCATGGAATCATAGCAAGCCTCGAGTTTATTTTATTGGCATAACAGAAAGCCAGTGATTTTTTTTCAATGCGGTTCATAAAGTATCATTTAAAAAATATAATTGTTTGTAGCTTAGTAGACATTCAGTTTTTAATTCTTTTAGCCTATGAATGCCTCTGCTAGTTTTGTCACAATTAAAAATGTACCTAACAAAGATGTATGATTACAATGCACCAATTATTACATAAAAAATAATAAATAATGTGCATACAGAGTAGTGACTCTGTCTCCTTCTTTTGCAGTGTATTTATGGAAAACCTGCAGGGTCCATTTTTACTTCAAATTCTTATGCTGTTGTCTCACATCACAACCAAAACCCAGAGTTCTATGATGAGGTAAAAACATATCATTCTGCTATAACAAAACACAGCGGTTGCTTTTTGTTTTCTCTTAGAGTCATTTCCATAATTTTATCTGCACTTGCAATCCTAAAATATGTTATTCCATGAAAACAGAAAATGTAACATCAAAATTAGGAGCTTAGCTGGGCTTGGTGGTGCACACCTGTAATACTTATACTTAGGAGGCTGAGACAGGGGGATCACAGGTTTGAGGACAGCCTCAGCAACACACGGAGACTCTCAACAACCTAGCAAAACTCTGTTTCAAAAAACAAAAAATAAAAAGGTATTGGAATAGCCCGGCATGGTAGCATATACCTGTAATCCCAGAACTTAGGATGCTGATATAGGAGGATCACAGGTTCAAGGCTAGCCTCAGGAAATTGGCAAGGTCCTCAGCAACTCCATGAGATTCTGTTTAAAAATTAAAAATAAAAAGGACTAGGGTGTAGCTCAAAGGTGGAATGCCCCTGGGTTTAATTCCTAGTAACACACACACACACACACACACACACACACACACACAAAAAAAAAAAAAAAAAAAAAAAAAAAAAAAAAAAAAAAAACCCGAAAATCCCCAGAAGGGCTCCTGCCTGCTTGGTGCCCTCTGATGACAGTGACATTTGCCCACAAATTTAAGGGGCTCTTGATTTAAGGGATTTAAGGTAGCATTGTAGGAAACAAACATTAGGGTGCAGCTAGGATTCTAGCCCTTTTCACTTTGACAGCACTGGCTCTATGGCATTAAGCCACTTCCCCTTGTCCAGTCTCCATTTCCTCAGCTTTAACAATAAGAAATTCAGAAGAAATTTTGTGAAATCCTTCTGGATCATTCTGCTTGCCATTTTGTATGGTAGAGTCCAGTGGGCCTGCCATCGAAATACTTAGAGAGATATGGCACACAGCTGGGCCACCAGATCACAACAGTTACCTTCCACGCTTTAGTGAAAAATGGATAAAGAGTGGGCAGTCTCCCTTCCTGGCCTCCATGCACTCTTCTCAACCTCTGACTATGTCTGTCTCTCTTTCCTTCTTCCTATTTCTCTACCTCTTTATCTCTGTTCTTCCCAGGTGTCACTGTCCTAGTCTCTTTAAGTCTGTGTATATTTACTTATCCAGATCTATAGACTGCTTTTGATACATACATGTTTCCATGAAAGCCAAATGAGCATCTGAGGCCCATGCCCTGTGATCACTGCTTCTCAGTCCCCATGTCTCTATTCTTGACTTGGTCTGAAATCATCCCTCCTGTTGTCATCTTCCTCATCCACCTCATCCACCTGCTCTTGTATGGAGGCCTGATACCCCAGCTTTAGGCCTCCTTACTTTTTCAGTCCAGTTCCCCTAGTTTCTCTGAGGTGGGGAAGGGGATAGTGGTGCCTTGCATATTTGCCAGCCAGGGAGGAAGTATGTCCATATTTATGTGCAGCAGAGCATTAGGTACCCAGATGGTCAGGATGCTATGAATAGGCATATTTTGTAGTGAAATATACCTACAACAGACCTTAGTTGTGACACCAAAAACTGTCTTATATTAATAATTGGACCAGATGTCCATCACCAAGCTGTTTAGTGCATGCATCTCTATAACCAAGACTAGTCACCACAGAAAAGGAGTAATCCACACTGTTTTTAGAATGCCTAAAATGAATAGACTTTTCAATAATTCACTATATATTGAGCAAGAGATGTGTACATGCCTGGGCATTAAATCAATCATATCTCCACTCTGTAATTTGTATTTTACATTCTTTCAGGAATCATTATAAAATTACTTGAGATACTTTATTATAAGCATTAATTTTAACTAAATTTGTGAGTGATAGGTGATAGCTTTTATCTTTTTATTTAAGAATAAAGTTGTGATTTGCTTCTAAAGGAATTTATATTAACCTACGATTTGTGGATGGCGTAATACCATAGTGACTTTTTGCACATTTATTTGTAGAGGTTTAGTTTTTTCATGCAAATGAGAACAACTAAGGGAAAATTAGCCTTTCAAATTCAATGCACATTTTAAATGAGGTACATTCATTGACTTATCTGGTTACACAGTATCTCTGGGCTGTGAGGATTTGTGTGTTTTACATTTATTTTTTTTGTTGTATATTAATTATTCAGAATAATAGGTTTCATTGTGGTATATTTATACATGCATATAGCATAATTTGATCAAATATTTTAGAAAATCCTGCTGCAAATTTGAATCCAGGAGAATCCACTGGACTCTGCAGCAAAAGTACTAAATCAGCCCTCACAATCCAGGAAAATTTTGCTGTCAAACTGAAACTGACCACAAAAACACTTGGAATATATTTAAGTGCTATCTGCTGTTTGGCCACTTGGCTTGTCATTTACAAAGTATTTTGGGATGGTTTGATGGAGCTGTACTAAATGTCTGACAGTGCAGCTTGACAATTAAAACAAACAAAAAATGCCTTGTGATTTTTTTTTGCTGTTATTTCAGATTAAAATTGAACTTCCCATTCACCTGCATCAAAAGCATCATTTGCTTTTCACATTTTATCATGTAAGTTGTGAAATCAACACAAAGGGAACAACCAAAAAGCAGGATACAGTTGAAATTCCAGGTACATGTGCTCTTATTGTTTTACTGATTCTGTTTTTTGCACTGCTGGGGATCAATCCAAGGTCATGTACTATTTATTTATTTATTTATTTATTTATTTATTTATTATGCTGAGAATTGAACCCAGGGGCATTCTACCTTTGAGCTATACCCCAAGGTCCATTTTATTTTGAAACAGGATCATGCTAAGTTGCTGATACTTGCCTCAATCCTGTAATCCTACTGTCTCAGCCTCCCTAGTACTGGGATCACAGGCCTGCATCACTGCACCCAGCTTGTGCACTCCTTAAATGTCTCTCTCTGTAGCTTTGAAATGGAATCATTTAGGATATAACCTCTTTTCATCAGTCTGAAAACCACTTCTACCCATAGCCAAAAAGTATCATGTTGAGTTAAGGTGTTCATTGGTAAGCTGGGCATAGCGTTGCACATTTTTAGTACCAACTACCCAGGAGGCTAGGCAGGATTGCTTCAACCCAGGAGTTTGAGGCCAGCCCAAACCACATAGCAAGACTCTATCTCAATAAAATTTCATTGGTAAAAGATGTATGTTCGTTCATTACCAGTTCTTCCAAGTATTATTGTTCAAATGAGTGGCAGTGTGCTTAAACTACTATAAGCAACATCAAGTCATATTGTTATTCTCAGAAAAAAATACGTATCATAGTACTGTATTATTATTTATTTTATATCTAATTGCCCATAACCAAAATTTTCCAATTCTGCCTAAGGAAGAGGGAAGTGAGCCCAGAGCCAGGGACATCTGTGAGCCAGAGGGAGGTGGTGGACTGCCTGTTACCAATGAGAAGAGAACAGATTGGATGAAGTTGAATAAGCTTCAGTAGCAAAGTCCCAGTCCTGGTCCTCTTTCAGCCAGGCTTTAGATAAACCAGTGGGAGGCAGCCTTGGGAGAGCGTAGGAGGCCTCACCCACTCTATGAACATTAGTGACAATAAAAACAAAGCCATGTGGACTGGGCAAATGTTTCTGCATATTTATTATGTGTAAGATGTTGCAGTAGGCATTATGGGGAGTACAGGGAAGACTACCAACATAGTTCTCACCTTCAGTGAGCATACAATCTAGTAGGAAAATTGAGTCCTGTGTATGTAATTAGAATTCAAGACAGAAAATAGCAATTACCAAGAAAGTTGTGCTACGTGGACTCAGTCAAGAGCAACTTATTCACTAGATGGAGGGACAGATGGCTGGGAATCTGGGAAGGCTTCCAGGATGAGATGGTATTGAGTGAGATCTTCAAGGGTGAGGCAGAGCTTGATAATGCAGTTATGGAAGAAAGGCAGGGGATTCTGGAATGAAGGAAGAGCTTGTAAGGGGCAAGAGTTAAGGGTATGGACAATGAAGCACAAATTGATCATTAAGACTGAAGGACAAGATACCAGGATGGGAGTCACAGGATGTCCGTTTGAAAAAGAGGCATCAGATTGTGGAAAGCCTTGAATGCTGGGCTGTGGCTTTGTTTTTATTGTCACCAATATGGAACTCTTGAAGGGTTATACATTCTAAGAAGAGTTATTTGTGAGGAACACAAGTTGGGCAGCAAAATAATGGGCTAGATGAGTCGGAGTGGGAAGAGGAAGGACAGAAGCAACACTGGGTAGGGAACCATTTTAAAGGTCCAGGAAAGGAAGGGGCCACAAAACTGCAGTATCAAAGAAGCAACAAAAAAGGAAATTACAGAATAGTAATAAATCACCTCAGTATGTCTGGGTTCCACATCCACTAATTCAACTAACGGTGGATTAGAAGGTCTTGAAAAAATTGCATCTGGAGCTGGACATGGTGGCATATACTTGTAATCCCAGTATTTGGGAGGCTGAGGCAGGAGGATCACAGGTTTGAGGCCAGCTACAGCAACTTAGGGAGACTCAGCAACCTAGTGAAACCTGAACCAATCTGTGGATTTGAAAAGAAGATTATATTGGACATGGCAAATGATTGGCTACTAGATAAATGATTCAAAGTAAACACTGATGTTTCGAAAATGGATGATTATGAAAGTATTGTCATTAGTTGAATTGTGGATGGGCATGGTAGGTTTGCATCTAATGTTGCGTTTCAGGTTCTGGTAGGGAGACCTTGGAGTGATGGCCAGCAGACTAAAAATTAGGGAGCTCCAGTTATGGATAGTATAGTCCTGTTTTATATCTCCATAGAAATTGCAGTTAGTTTGGGGCAGGGACCTTGAGAATTGAGAAGAAAACTAGCAGAACAATGAGAACCCCCAAGAATGTGTATCTCCTAATAATTACTGTTCCTTATCCAAGTCCTAGACAGAAGTGGACGAGATGTTCAGTGAAGCATGAGATGGTTATTCATGTGCCACTTCTCGCTTCTGTCCATCCTTTAAGTGGCTTCCTATGTTTGAGACAGATGGCATACTTGATGTCGTACCTCAATAGCTTCCAAATGCTCTATATGAGTTTTGACTAAGGGACACACGTGGCCATGGTCTGATTAATTTACAGTGTAAAAATGTTACCTAAGCAATCGCAGAGAGATGGGAAGTGGATTAATGGTTGCTAGGGGCTGGGGGGGGAGGGGGAAATGAGGAGTAGCTACCAAGGGCTATGGAGTTTATTTGGGGGGTGATGAAAAATTTCTATAGTTAGAATTGATGGAGACACAATTGCAAATATACTAAAACCCACAAAATTGTACACTTGAAATGGATAAATTACATCTAGATAAAATTTTATGAGGAAAAATATTGCCTAAAGACAAGAAACATATTTTCCTGTTTTCTGGATTGGAAAATTTTCTCATGTGACATATTTTCATTTTACAGTGCCAGAGTAATTTCTAATGGCTCCTCTGCTCAGGTTACTTCCCTGTGCTATTTATAAGAGAAAGGGTCTGGGTAAACCATTTCTGAAGTTGTATTGATAAAGATGCCCTTTAGGCATGTTTCAGAATCTGAAAAAGCTATTTAGTCTACTTAGAGAAAGCAATGTTTTGGTTATCTTTTAAGAATTAAAGCATTTGCCAAATTAAACACATAAATGAAAACAGTCCAACCAGATTTGTGTTGACTTCTGTGTTCACAGTTTAAACACTAAACACGCAAACACACACACACACACACACACACACACACACACACATACACACGTATACACGTGCATACCCATGCCCACACATGTGCTCATGGAAAGAATTTGAAAGAATCAGAAAGCAATGACTTTGCAGTGGCTTTACAAAGCTCTCTCCAGCCAATACCCTCTCTTATTTGCCAAAAGTTGGTCCAGAGTGAGCTTTTTTACAGCTGCGTTATAAACACTTGAAACCCAGAGTAATCTCTCTAATGGAAATACTGACACTGCTCTGCTTGAGCAACACAGATGGCTCTGGCTTTTCTAGTGAGAACATGATGAGTTTTCTAATAGGAAGCCAAGATGCTCTTTTGGGGGTAGAACTGTTAAGAAATGTGCAGGTTGGGGAAAGTCTCTTGGTGGAGTTAAGTCATAAACAGCATGACCTAGATATATTCTCCTCCTATACTTCCTCCTTCTGCAACCAGGAAATCTCTGCCAATCTAGATGACTTATGCCTACTGTCTTGCATAAATAAAGAATGTAACCTTGACTTGTGACCTTAATTTTCCGTGGTACTTTACCCAAGGGTTGCTGTAAAAAATTGTCAAACATATGATTGCAGTCTGAGATAGTCTTAGCTGTAAGACTCTTAGTGGAAGGTGAGAGGGACCTGAACCTTTTAAAAATAAATCTTCCATCCGGGTGTGGTGATACATGCCTGTAATACCATTCCTTGGGAGGTTAAGACAGAAGGATCACAGATTTGAGGCCATCCTCAGCAGCGTAGCAAGGCCCTGAGCAACTTAGAGAGACCCTGTTTCAAAATAAAAAATAAAGTAGGGCTTGGGGTGTAGCTCAGATGTAGAATGCCCCTGAACTCAATCCCGAGTACTGAAAAAAAGTGTTTTTATATATTATCTCTCTGCTCTCTCAACTCTTTTTAAATGGAAATAACATGTGTTTTTTTTGTTTCCATATCTAATGGCAAGTATATCAAGAAAATAAATTGCTAGGTACCAGGCTGGGGTTAGGAAGTAATTCAAACTCATTGTTCCTCCTCCAGTATACAGTTGCCCAACATTTGTGTTACTGATTGCATTTGGTATTGCATTTCTTATGGTTGATTATTGTCTTGGCAGTTGGGTTCGCCTGGGTACCTTTGCTGAAAGATGGTAGAATCATCACATTTGAGCAGCAGCTGCCGGTGTCGGTCAATCTTCCCCCAGGCTACTTGAATCTAAATGATGCTGAATCAAGAAGGGTAGGAAAATGTTTGCATTTGTTGAAGTAATCATAGGTAAACGTCTACTCTTAGTATGGTCTGAGGGCTGGTTTACAATAAAATATGGAGAGCCGGACGTGGTGGCACACGCTTGTAATCCCAGCATTCCGGAGGCTGAGACTGGAGGATCCGGGTTCGTGGCCAACCTCAGCTACCTAGTGAGGCACTCCGCAACTTAGTGAGACTCAGTTTCAAAATAAAGAATAAAAAATAGGGCTGAGGGTATAGCTCGGAGGTAGAATGCCCCTGAGTTCAATCCCCAGTACCGCAAAAAAATAAATAAATAAAATAATAATAATAATAATAATAATAATAATAATAATAATAACAAAGTATGGAAAATATGTTAGTCTCTATATCAGTTTGATAGTTATTTTAGGTCCATTAATTATTTTTATGTATTTATGTCTTAATTTTTAATATACTTTCATCATCAGTGCATTGTGATTATATATAATAGTGAGGTTCAAAGTGATACAAACATACATGTACACAGTACTGGTTATGTTTCCCTCCGGATCCCACCCCATACATGTTAGTGAGATTGGTAGTGGTAACTTCATATATGGACATAGCACTATTTGAACTGTGTCCTTCCTCAAGCCTCTTTTTCCCTCTCCCCACCTTCCTACCCCAGTCCTCTTTCACTGTGGTACTGATCTCTCATTTACCTAAAGTCCCTTTTGTTTCCTCTTTTCTATGTAACTTCTATATATGAGAGAAAGCACATGGCCTCTTGACTTTCTTAGACTGGCTGATATCACTTAGCATATTGTTCTCTAGTTTTATCCATTTTACTGAAAATGATATAATTTTGTTCTTCTTAATGATAGTAGAGATTATCCTATTAAAATCAGGCCTTGGATTTTGTGCATCATTTAAAAAATCATTTATTTTTGTAATTCATTTTCATTGAAATTTAGAAGAGCATCAGTCTTACAAAGATTGGAAATTTAGAATGATAACAGATTCATTTATTCTAACAGAAGGTTGTTTTTTTCACCAGTCCCTTTGTATGAACTTAATACATTCATTTCTGAAAAATGTCAAAGTGCATAAAGGTATTATATGTTGCTCATGTCTCTATTGCTATGATATAGAAACTCATGTCTGTATTTTCTATTTACAGCAATCGAGTGTGGATATTAAGTGGGTGGATGGTGCAAAGCCTTTGTTGAAAATTAAAAGCCACTTGGAGTCTACCATTTATACTCAAGTAAGTCTCAACATCTGAATGTTTTCAATATTAATACTCGAGTTTATTTCTTGATTAAAATAGACTAGTCGAGTATGGTGTCGCATGCTTATAATCCCAGTACTTGGGAGGCTGAGAGAGGAGGATTGCAGGTTCAAGAACAGCCTCACCAGCCGGGCGTGGTGGCGCACGCTTGTAATCCCAGCATTCCGGAGGCTGAGACCAGTGGATCCGGGTTTGCGGCCAGCCTCAGCTACCTAGTGAGGCACTCCGCAACTTAGTGAGACCCGGTTTCGAAATAAAGAATAAAAAATAGGGCTAGGGGTGTAGCTCGGAGGTAGAATGCCCCTGAGTTCAATCCCTAGTACCGCAAAAAAAAAAAAAAAAAAGAACAGCCTCACCAACTTAATGAGACCCTATTTCAAAATAAAAATAAAATAGGGCTGGGGGTGCACTTCAGAGGTAGAATATCCCTGGGCTCAATTCCACAGTACCATACAAAAACATTACATATTTTATCGTTCCATTTCCTGATATAGCCTGTCCTGTCCAGAAAATATATATATATGGATTCCATATGGGATAGCTGGACTCACTTGCCAGTGAAGTGTCATAGTAAAATTGGGTATTAACCTTTTACCACAAAATTTGTTCTGGTAACTTCCTGATGCTACTTTTTCTTTACCTGTCAATTCATACTTCTGTTTCTGCTCCTGTCATTAAAATGGAGAAGCAAACCAGGTGTGGTGGTGCATGCCTGTAATCTCGGTACTTGGGAGCCTGAGGCAGTAGGATCACTAAGTAGCCTCAGCAACTTAGTGAGACCCTATTTCAAAATAAAAAAAAGGTTGGGGGTGTAGCTTGGAGATAGAATGCCTCTAGGTTCAGTCTGCAGTAGCAAAAAAGAGAAAAAGAGAGAGAGAGAGAGAGAGAGAGAGAGAGAGAGAGAGAGAGAGAGAGAGAGAGAAGTAGCTCAATTTCATAGAACATAATAGTTGATAAAGGCATTGAAAGCATTATCAGCTATTTGGACATACATTGTGGCCTACCTGTGTGCTGGGGTATATGCAAGACTGAGTTGGGTTTGCTGCTTTGTGTGCTGATTGAGAGGACTTAAGGACATGCATACACAGGTTGCAGGTACAGCTACTGCATCTGGGCCTTTGAATACCTGGATAGATAGGTGTGCAAGAGGCAGGAGGAGGAGGAGAGGTAGAGAGCCTGCTTTTGAGGATAATGATGACATTTCATGCGGCTGTTTCCATCTGTGTTCCAGGATCTGCATGTGCACAAATTCTTCCACCATTGCCAGCTAATTCAGTCAGGCTCCAAAGAAGTTCCAGGGGAGCTTATTAAATATTTAAAGGTAAATTAATAGCAATTTTCTGCAAAAGGTTGGTTTTTCATGTCTTTCTGTCGCCCCATTTTTGATGTGAAAAAAAAAGAACTTTTTTTTGGGGGGGGGCTGTGCATTCTCAGGAGAACACTTTCCGTTATGCACTTTGCCATAAAGTGGCTGTTTAGAAGTAGACAGCAGGGTTGCTACATTAGGCAGAAAATGTTGTAGCCAGAATTTGACATGGTCCTTTCAAAAATTTCATGGAAATGTTGATTTCAGTTGCATAAATGGAGTTTTCGGTTCTTCCTGCTGACAGCCCAATAAAGGTGAAGAATGGAGGTGGGAAAAGACTAGGGGGGTGCAAACACTTTGGCTTGGAATAAAATATGAAATGGTTCCTGTGTCCATGAGTCAAATACTAAAATGACAGACATATTTTCCACATATTGCAGGTTGGGGAAATTTTTTTTGTATGTGTGGGGTGCTAGGGATTGAACCCAGGGGCATTCTACCTCTGAGCTATACCCTTAGCCCCATTTTATTTGTTATTTGGAAACAGAGTCTTGCTAAGTTACTAAGGGCCTCACTAAGTTGCTGAGGCTGTTCTTGAACCTGCAATCCTTCTGTCTCAGCCTCCCAAGTCCTGTGATTACAGGCATGCACCACCACGCCTGGCTGAGGGAGTGGATAAATTAAGGAATACTTTATCAGATGGATAGAGAACCTTGAACTATTTATTCCCCATGTCCTGGGATGGTGGTACACATCATAGGACTTAGCTGGAAGTGCCTCTCTTCTTCTTTTGGTATCAGGGATTGAACCCAAGGGCTTTCTACATCTGAGTTATACCCCAGGCCTTTTTATTTTTCAGTTTTGAAACAGGATCTCACTAAGTTGCTGACAGTCTCGCTACATTGCTGAGGCTGTGATCCTCTTATCTCAGCCTCCCAAGTACTGGGATCATAGGTGTGTGCCACCACACCCAGCTTTGCTCTCTTCTTTTTTTTTCCCCCCGGTACTGGGGATTGAACTCAGGGGCATTCTACCTCCGAGCTACACTCCCAGCCCTATTTTTTATTCTTTATTTGGAAACCGGGTCTCACTAAGTTTCGGAGTGCCTCACTAGGTAGCTGAGGCTGGCCTCGAACCCGGATCCTCCGGTCTCAGCCTCCCGAATTCTGGGATTACAAGCGTGCGCCACCATGCCTGGCTTTGCTCTCTTCTTTTGATTGCTCATTTTGTAGTTTAGCCATGGGAAGTGTGAGGAATTTTGATTGAAATGCAGCCTCTACAGAATTTCTCTGTGGCCATATGCTATTGCTTAGTGATATTCTTAGGAAACAAATATGTTCATTTTTCTCAGAGAGAAACAAGAGATAAGATGTGTGGGTTCTGGAATCATAAACTGACTTCATACCCCAAATCTGTCACTTGTAAGCTTTGTGATTGACTTTGGCCAAGTTATTTAACCTCTCCAAACCTTTGTTTCTTTATCTGTCACATTGGGATATAATAATCCCTATCTCATAGCATGGTCGTGAAGCTTAAATGAGGTAGAGTGTCAACTGCTTAGTAATAATTCCTTCCACACTTCTTTCTCAGACATGAGGGAGATAAGAAAACAAGCAACACTCCTATTGTGAAAGAGCTTCATTTCTTGTGAAAATAAAAAGATATAGAAATAGATAAGTGCATATGTCATATCATGTATGTGATATTAAGTGCTATTAAGAAAATCAAAACACAGTGAAGTGGAAGAAGGAATGAGAAGAAGTTTTTGTCATAAAGAGGTCAGAGATACCATCTCTCATAAAGTGACATTTGAGCAGAGACCTAAAGGAAGTGAGGATGTCAGCTTTGTAGATTTCTGGGGGAGCTGGGAACAGCAGGTACAGCATTACCTTGGAAAGGGAGCTGGGGAACTCATTGCGTTGGGCCTCAGGCCATGGTGAGAAGTCTGAATTGACTCTAAGGGAGGCGATAAGAAGCCTTACAGGGCTCTGAACAGTGGAGTGACGCGATTTGACTTTGGTTTTGTGTGTGTATGCATGCGTGTGTATTGCTGGAGATAGAACCCAGGGGCATTTGACTACTGAGATATACCCCTAGCCAATTAATTAATTATTTGAACCCAGGGGCATTCTACCTCCAAGCTACACCCCAGCCCCGTTTGTTTTTAATTTTTAATTTTTGTGGTACTGGGGATTGAAGCCAGAGACATTCTACCTCCTAGTTACACCTCCTTGTCCTATTTTTTTTTATTTGGAAACAGGTCTATCTAAATTGCCAAGGCTGGCCTTGGACCTCTGATCCTCCTGTCTTAGTCTCCCAAGTACTGGGATTGCAGGTGTGCACCACCACACCCAACTTTCATTTTGGTTTTTACAGTACTATTTTGCTTACCACGTAAAAATGCACTGTTGGAAGATTAGAAGAAGAGAGAGTATTAATATGTGGTGGCTTTTGTTCTTATTTATAACAGTCATGTAGCTATCAAATCCCATTCTCAGGTAATGTCTGGGAGGATTCTCATTATATGTATGAATTGTTTGTTAAGGTCCTTGGCTTTTCTTCCAGTGGGGAAGTTTTATAGAAGTTTTAACTGAGTGGCATGTAACAGAACAGCATTTTTGAATATTGGTATTCTTCAAATGGAAAAAAAAAAGTACTCAAAATTGTTTTCTTAAGGGTGTGGAAGTTCTGATGTGTATGTGACCTGCGCTTGCCCTCTAGTGGCAGTGAGTGAATTGCTGTATAATTTCAAAAATAGCCCAGTTCTTTTATAAAATGTTAGTGTTGAAAAGGATTCTAGAGAGTTACTTTTAGAAATGAGGAAACTGAAGCCCAAGGAAAGGTGACTTGCCTGTAGTCATTAAGTTAGTTGGTACCAGAGCTCTGCTCAGCCTGTGACATATGTCTCTTGACTCCTAGTCTCATGTTCTTCCTAGCAAACCTTATCTGCCATCCCTATAGATGACACTGTTTCATCAATTCATTTACCATTTGCTTGTTGAACTCTTATTATGTATTTAGAATTTTCCTAGATGCTGGAGAGACTCGTAATGTGTTAGTAATTCAAATAATAGCACTTGTTTGATTAAATGTCAAATGTGTGATCCAGGTTCAGTGCTAAGGGTTCAGTAAACTGAGGAGCCAGTGTAGACTACGGAGCTTTCATCTTTATATTACCTTTTGGCTCCTTATTTTCTTCATTTACTTACTCACTCACTCACTATTTATTGAACACCTGCTACAGGCCAGACATTGTTCTGGGTGCTGGGAATGTAACTGGGAGCAATTCAGACAACATATCTGTTCCTGTTGGGTAGAGGGATTGTAAATAAGTGAATAACTTTAGTTGTAGACAAGTGCTGTGTAGAAGATTGAACAGATCAGTGGGCTCTAAAGTGACCAGGAGTCCATTCTAGAAAGCAGTGTCAGGGAAGGCCTATATGACGGAATGACATTTCAAGCTGAAAAGAAATAGATGAGAAGAAGACAGCATTAGGTGAAAAAGAAAAGACAACATAACTGGAGCACAGGCAGCAACAAGGAAAGGCTGCCAGGAGATGAGTTTGGAGAGAGGGGAGCCAATACAGGTAGGTAAGGTTGGCCCATAAAAGCTCTTTGGCATGTTTTGCTTTTTTTTTTTTGCAAGGCAAAGATGGCATTACCTAATTTGTATTTTAATAGAAGACCGGATGCTGTGTTTAGAATAAATTATAGACGAGCAGCAGTGGTAGCAGGAATGGATCTTTTTTCTACCTTACATCATCCTACTTTCTTTTCTTTTATGTGTGTGGTACTGGGAATTGAACCAAGGGTGTTTCTACCTCCTAGTTACACTCCAAGCCCTTTACATTTTATCATTTTTAATTTTTTTTTGTGTGCTCAGGATTGAACCCAGGGGTATTCTACCTCCAAGCTACACCCCCAGCCCTTTTTATTTTTTTGTTTTGGAACAGAGTCTCACTAGATTGCTGAGAGTCTATGTTGCTGAGACTATCCTTGAACTTGTGATCCTCCTGTCTCAGCCTCCCAAGTACTGGGATGACAAGTGTGCACCACAATGCCTGGCTCTTTTTTATTTTTTATTTTTTTTGAAACAGGGTCTTACTAAGTTGCAGAGGGTCTCACAAAGTTGCTAAAGCTGGCTGTGAACCTGTGATTCTCCTGTCTCAGTCTCCCAAGTACTGGGATTACAGGCATGTAGCACCACACTCAGCTTATAGTTCTACTTACTGTTTAACTATTCTCCTCTGGGAAGCCTTATCTGACCTTCCCTATCCACTTGCAGTTTGGTTCCCTCTTCCTCTGAGCATTCTGCACATACCACTGTTGTACCACTTACTGTTTGTAGTGCAGTGCTCTAGTTCTATGTCTTTACTCCCTTTAGACTGTGGTCTGCTTAATGGTAGGAGCCATGGTTTGGGGTTTTTGGTTGAATGGTGTGGGTGTGTTTTTGCACTTGTGCACTTGGCTGTTGGAAGAACATTCAGTGTGCCTTTGTTGAATGAGAAAATGAATGGTTTAACTGAAGTGTGGGGGTTTAAATTTACATTGGAAGGGTAGTTAGAATTTGGCTCAAAACTGTGAACAAAAGCACAGAGGTCAGGATGCTATGATATAGTCAAGAAACAGTAAAGCTAACCAGTTTAGCCTTGTAAAGAATGATGATGAGTATTAATTCCCTAGGTCAAGGCTTTTCAACCTTGGCACTATTGCCATTTGGGGTAGGACAATCCTGTGTCATGGGGGCTGTTTGGTGCATTGTGGGATGTTTAGCAAAATCTCAGGCCTCTCCCCAATCAGATATAGAGCACTTGCTACATGGGTGAGGCCTTGGGTTCCATTCCCAGTACCACAAAAACAAGAAGGGGGAGAGAGGAGGACTGAGGATTTGGATATAGTTGTCAGTGTTCTACAAAGAGGAAGGGAGAAAAAGACTGGAAAGAGAGCAAGTGTAAAGGAGACTGCGAAGAAGAGACAAATTCTCCTTAAGTACAGAAATGTGACTTGTCCGTCTATATAGAAGGTGCTTACTGAAATCTAATTTCTTTCTTTTTTTTTAGAGGTGGGTTGGTTCATGGTTGGTTGGTTGAGTGAATGTGGAGACAAGGGTAAAAAGAAGAAAGAAGAAAGAAATGTAATAGATTTCACCATTTGTAACATTCCTATGTATATATGTACATATTTTCTCATTTTAATGTTTGTAACATATCTATTATTAGAGAGAGATTGTTAGCACTGAAGAAATGTATTATGAGGATATTAGAATGAAAAACTACTTTGGTTTTGTAGATGATGCCGGTGTAAAGCCAATTATACACAGAAGCATTCTTTATTGAAGCCCATCTTTCAACAGAATAGCCAGAGGCCTACATTTCCCTATAAAAATACAGAATGCTAGGGGTTGGTAGGCATATCTCTAGGATTTCCAAACACATCTGTTCCCAGCCATCTGCCATTCAGAGTTGCTTTACCCAAGAGTTAGTTGTCTTTTTTTTTCAAAACTCATTTATCTTAATTGTAATTATTTTCAGATCAGCATTTAGTATTAAATAAATGAACAAAATCTGAATGGCAAAAAAATCAGAGGTGTGTGGATTAAGTAATTAACCAAACAAAGTCTCCTGTCCCAGGAAGCTCATATTTAAATGAGTTTATGTTCTACTCAGTATAGTTCTCATTACTTGATTTTTTTGTTGTTTCACATTTGCAAATTATATCATATTTCTGTTTGTTTTCATAACTAATAATGACTTATTTTAGTGTTTGCATGCCATGGAGATCCAAGTCATGATACAGTTTCTACCTGTAATTCTTATGCAACTCTTCCGAGTTCTCACAAATATGACCCATGAAGATGACGTTCCCATCAACTGCACCATGTGAGTTTCTGTGTTACAATACATAGAAGCTATCTGTTTGAGACCTGTATTCTTTTTTAATGGTGGCATTCATTGCTCTAAACTTCCCTTTTAGAGCTGCTTTTGTTGCATTCCATTGGGTTTACTGTGTTGTATTTCCACTGTTGCTTGTCTGAAAATATGTTTTAATTTCTTTTTTGAGTTCTTCTTTGATTTGTCAGGAGCATGTTGTTTAATTTCCATGGTTTTTTTTTTTTTTTTTTTTTTGCGGTACTGGGGATTGAACTCAGGGGCATTCTACCTCCGAGCTACACCCCCAGCCCTATTTTTTATTCTTTATTTTTGAAACCGAGTCTCACTAAGTTGCGGAGTGCCTCACTAGGTAGCTGAGGCTGGCCGCGAACCCGGATCCTCCGGTCTCAGCCTCCCGAATGCTGGGATTAC